>MU190007.1:0-15798 GCA_016904865.1 Pissodes strobi
ATTTTCCGATGGATTTTAATATACTCAGAGAAGCTTAAATTAAGGACAAATTATTTGTAGAATTAAAAATATATATAAAGTCTGGCAATTGGCCACACCAAATAAATGAAAATGTAAAACCTTCTTTTAGGATAATAGATGAGTTGATCTTGGAAGATGAATGTCTCTTATGGAATAACCGTCTGATTATTCCCAAAAATTTACAGCGAAATCTGTTAAATAAATTACACTTAACTCACATGGGAGCAGTAAAAATGAAGAGCTTTGCGCGTTCTTATTTTTGGTAGCCAGGACAATGGAGATATTGACATTTTGGCTAATAATTGTGAAAGTTTTTGTTTACATAAGGCGAAAGTTGACGATTGGCTTTAGCCAGCACAGCAATGTGCACGCACATCGATTTTATGGGCCCATTTTATGAGAACATTCCAAATGGAATGCAGTATTTTCCCTCAATAATATAACTTTAAAAAATACAATTGAAATACTAAGATCGGCTTTTGCTATATTTGGTCTTCCTAAGCAAGTGGTCTCTGATAATGCTAAAACTTTTTGCTCTAAGGAGTTTACTGACTTTTTAACATGTAATAATATCAAGCATATCACTTCCCCCTTTTCATCCGTCCTCGAATAGAGCGGCTGAAAATTCTGTGACAACGGGAAGGAGCGCTAGCAAGAATAGTTTGGACGCAAATATAATTTTATGCAAGTTTCTATTCGATTTTAGAATAACACCTCAACGTAAGCGTACGTGCCAGCCAACGCATGGCTATTTTCAAGAAATCAATCCCAGATTTGTAAACCTGGTGATATCTGCTATAAAAAAGTTCTTTAACTATTTTCCGTACGAGATCGGAAAATACGAGAAAATCAACGTTAAATTGAAACATGTAAAAAGATTCAATATTTGGGTAAATTTTAATTTGGGCATATCGAGGCATACAGTTGTTGTATTAAGTAAGCAGATTTATTTCCTGCAATTTAGTCTAAATTGATTTCAAGCCAGGGAAATGGTCAGGATCGAAAAATTTGGTCATTTTGTGATAAGCAGCAAGGTATAGAGGTAAAATATTATTTCAAACATCGAAATGGTGGCAAGTAAGCTCAAAAAATATAGGACAGCAAAAATACTTGTATTTCGTAATATTAATCTTATTGTTGAAGTTTTCACTTCTGTCGTATGGTCTTAAGCACGCACCGTTTTTTTATATTTTTTTACAGCTAATGTTAGAACATTTGCGAGCTTCCATGTTTCAACAATGATATTACATATTTGGAAAAAAATAATATACAGTATAAGACAAAAAAGCGTTAAAATGTAATTGGGATTATATTAAGTCATGCAAATGCAATCACTTAAGATAAACGAAAAGCTGGCAATTCAAAGTGAAGTTCCTGATTTGCCTGATCTAGGAATTTACAAATCATAATTTCTAAGTCCAAACCTAATTATACACCGAGGTATATACTTCTACTAAGTCTGCTTTAAGTTCATTAGATTTGATATATTCAAAACCTAAATATAATATAAAAAACCAGTACAAATTCGTACAGCCGGAAACTGAATTTACTAAATTTCAATCGTTGATTTATCGAAAACGCCTAGTATGTTATATCATATGAAATGTCCTTGTGATCATTCATAGAACTAAAAAATGCAATTAGCTATTCAGTATTCAGGGTGTTCCGCTTTTATTCGTACCAGTACCAGTACAGATAATTCTGTAGCTAGAACACCTGTAACCCAAACTACAAGGAGTTTGAATAGATCAAAGCTGTCTTTTCTTTCTTTGTCATATCCCTCTTAGTTTCGGAGGTTTAATTTTTACCTATGCAAAGTTTGATTTTTCAACTATTTGTATCAAATTAATTTTTCAAATACGGATATGGACTTTTTACTCCATTTTTTAAAAGCTTTTTGCTACAAATCCGACCGCAATTTCTTAATTTACCTATTGTTGTGATACATCGTAAGTTCTCGTACTCGAAAAGCTTTAAAAATTTAAGTGAAAAAATATAGGTCAGTATACAAAAATGAAGTTCCTGTTAATAAATACAAAGTTAAACTTCACAACAAATTTAAAAGCATCACGTAAATCAACAGTTTTTCAGTTATTTATGAAATGATTTTTGAACTATGTTCATATTCCCCAATATTTAAGAAACTAAAAAAAAATTGGACAACACTGGCAATGTATTAGGAATGGCTCCTAAAAGCGCAACTTTTGTCTAACTTAGTTATCCCTTTATCTACTACCAAATTACTTGTATTGGTGACCAAATATAGCACACCCTGTATATGTGGGATGATCTAATTTAAAATACTGATATTTTCTTCCAGCTAATGATTATTTGTTTTCTGTGCCACCATATTTTAGCGGTTTGACCAAAACTCCAGTATAAAGTATCTCTTACAACAAGGGAAGTGAATTTATTTTTATAAATGTTTGCCTTTTTCTCCACTTCAATGTACGATTCTTTGGAAAATAGAGCCGCTTCGGCTCTGGCTCCAGGGTGTAAACAGCACTTGTGAAAGTGGAGAAAAAGGCAATAATTTGTAAGATAATCATGAATCCTCCACAACAATATAGAACATATCTACATCAAAGGTAGGTGAATGTCAAATTTCATATGAACACAACAATCTAAAAATGTAAGTGTAACCATATAACTCAAATATAACGATTAAATTATGTAACTTTGCATAGATTTACACGTAATTACCCAGTTTATTTGCGTCGCTATGAGTATACTTTAAACTGCTAGCTTTCGCGTATTAAGCAAGGTGTGACAAAACATACCAATGGGGTTGTCATTGAATGTACTGAGTTAAATGAACAAGCCTCTAAATGGCAATAATGTTCAAATTTTAATATCTTTATAAAAACCTGTTATTGTAGTCAATAGTATAGTAATAACGAAATCAAATAAAACTCGAGCATTGAAAATGATGATGCTTGAGTTGTTATATGATTACAGTCGAAATTTTCAAATATGTTCTGTATACCTGTGCAACTTACCTAGTATTATTTCCATGTCTATAACTACTTTTGTAGAATCCACCCAATGTTTTCTCTAAAACTCCTCTAAATCTAATGGCTAAAGAATATTTCCCGGGAAAAATCTTTTCTTTTGGAGTGATGATCAAAACGTCATATTTTAAATTGTCTGTAACGCTCAAAAGGTTTAAAATTTTCCCATTTTCGGACATAAATTCTACGGAAAATATCGTATGCCTTCTGCTATGTAGAGCAATTTCACTTTTAGGATTGGATATATTTAAAGAAATATTTACAGAACCGTCAAAATAATTCTTTTCCAGAAAAGGCAATAATGTTAAGTTATATGAATATGGCCTTATATCATTTGGAAGTCTTCTATAATTTGTTTCTGAAATTTTTGGAATATTTCCATAATGGGGGCGAGCCGGATTATAATATCCCGGAGGAACAGTATTATAAAGTAGATGTCTTCCTACGAACACTAAAACCGTCACTAAAATGACGCACAGTATGAACCAAAACACGCAACAACTAAAGAGGCACATAAAACATTTTCTTCCATTCTTAATTTCGGCACTTTTATCAGTTCTTTGTCCATAGCACGACATTGTAAACACGTAGTTCCATTAAAGCATTTCACCAGTTATAAGATCATTCACGTGAAATGGCAAAGTGTTTCGTAACTTTCAAGTCAGGTAGGGGCTTTATTAGATAGTACCGTAACTGGTATAATTCTGGGCGAGAGTACAATCATTCTGTCCGAGCATAATAATTGCTAATGGTTGTATAGGTGGAAGTTAATTGTGTTTGGGCATGTAATTAGGTTTTATTTGCAATAAAATGACGTATTTCGATTTTGAAATGGTTTCGATTGCATTGCTATCATTTTAGCTGAATATCAATTAATCTGTTTACAATAATATCACCGTTGGTAATTCTTTAGCGTATACATTTTATAGCACTTAGGAATATTTCTTATTGGTAATACAAAATCGCAATAAATATATAGTTTTATATTATGTCTTAAACTTTTTAAAGGATCTAAATACTTTAGACTATGCTTTATCATCGATTAAAAAAATAAAGGTTATCAAATTATTGGAGAAAGCGAAATTAAACGTAACTAAAATATGCGCATAAATTTTGACCGCGTAGCACTATATATTTTAACATTTAGAATTTTACATAATTTGAAAATGGTATGTGAATTTTTTTACTAAATAATTACCTTTAGTGCCACCTGAAAATTAGATGGACAGATACCAGAATTGTAAATTGGCACAAGTGCCAATTAAGTGAACTAAACGAAGCTAAAAACCCTAAAATAGACCTTTCATGGATAAACTTCCCCCAAGGAAGATATCTAAAAATAAAAATGATAAACAATACAATTAAACGCTTACTTTTTGTGTAATCATTTTCACTTTTAGATTTCTTCATTTTGAAAACGTATAGGCAGATTTGTTTTCGAAACGTCGCCTTCTTTAGGTGTCTTAGTTTCCATAGGGTCACTTAACTGCCAATTTACACCCTAGAATCTGGTCCGAAGAGCGCATATCCTATTCAATTTCATCATAACCATTTAAGATTCCTCCAGGTGGCGCGGGCGTAAACGATAATTATTTGGTACAAAAACAACAATATGATATGGGGTATATAGCATAACAGCGGTCCAATTCTACTTTTTTTCCAAACAGCTGCCTTTGATTTAAACAGATTCGTATAATATGCATCATTCAGTATAAATTTGGTATATCTTCGGATTGTAGTTTTCTACCAAAAGATGGCTGTACTTCTTCCATAACAGGCTGTCAAAACAGAAAATGTTCCGTATAAAAATGAAACAATTCCGAATAAGCATCAAGTTCAGTGCTAGAAGTTAGACCACTTTTATGCTCAATTTTGGTGCTAGCGTCCGTATTTTTTTAAGAAATATGTTGTTTATGTTATACCAGAACTCTATACTATATTTTTTGTGACGGACTGCGAACATGTGAGCGAATTTGCTGATTTTAGGGGCTCTGGGTCCGAATATCGTCGAAGTTCAGACAATAATACATCTAGTAAGTATATTTTCAGACTAACTAACTTCAAAATATTTTAAGTAAATAATGTAATTTTTAATAAAATTAGTAATAATTGGTAATAAAAAGTGAGATGATCCAGCTACCACCTTGAGTTATGTATCTATCTTAAATTTGAAATCGAAACCATCATCAGGAAAGCACCTTTAAATTTAGATTAGGTTCTCTTGTTCACCATTTATATGCCTATTGTAATAAATTTGCAGATTATTATTTACTTAAACCTGGAGGCCATTTACGGTAATTTATAATGTTATTGATTTCTTAAGACTAACAGATTGCGGGAAATCCACAGCATCAAGAAAAAAGAAAGTACAAGAAATGAAAAGTCCGTAGAGTAAACCAAAGAAAGTTAAGTAAAAATAAAGACGTATCTGTCAAAGAAATGCACGAAAAATTAATAAAAACTAATTCTGAAGCCTTGCAGATTATATTTCACAAAATTCATATATCCATGACCTCCTGCAAGCTAACAAAGTTATTCAGTCACTATTCGAGAATAAAGAATCCTAATAGAAGATATTTGAATAGTAAATTAACTGTAAAAAATAATTGTAACATATAAAGAAAAGTGTTCCAGAGAAGACAAAGAACCAAAAAAAAAAAAATAAATATTAGTATCGTGTTTTCAACACGAAGTATAATTTGCCACCATGTCAAGATACGTACAAATGAAGACTATATAAAAACAATTGGAGCTAGAAAGAGAACTTTATCAAAGTAGTATAGTCAATTTGTGTCGAAAATGGGGCATTAAAGAAATTTGGAATAAAAAATTAAAATTTGGTGAAGCTGAAGCTTGAATGGTGTTGAATATGATTCAGTCGAGTCCTGCGACGTCCCGGCTGGGGAAATGCCGCCATCTTGAATTGGAATCTGCCACATTTAATTTTCGTCGGCAGACTTTTTTTCTTTCCCATTTGGTTTCTTAATAATATTTTGTACACTGTTTTTTATGCAATAACTCTAAGGTATTACCTTTTTATTTTCCTGACAGTAAGTTACTTACAAATGGGGAACTTTTAGCGATTTATACAAATTTGTACAAATCTTTTTAAAAAACAGAGGGAAATTCTAGAAATAAATACCTAATAATTCTAAGATATTATTAAATCTTTTTAATCTACCTATACTATATAATAATTAGAGCATTTTGGCTGGATTAAGAAGGAATTATAAAAGTTGCAGGGAAGTCCTTTACTAATCCAACGTTACAGCGAAAAGACAAGGTAGTCAATCTTGCTTCTCTATCTGCCACCATAAAGGTTGGCGAACGGTCGGTAAATGTTAGCCCACTTATTCTTTTTCACCGTATAATTTGTGTGGTGAAAGATGATGGTCAATTATATTCAGGAATGTTTGCAGTATGAGCTTGCATCCTATCCAACAGCATTATTTAGGCATGGTCTTATGAGGAAGGCAACAAAGTGAACACTCATCAATATTATTTCCAAAATTTGCCTTCCCGGTGAAGTTTTCCCAGAGAATCCCTTCTAGAAATTGGATGGAGGAGATCTGCTGCATCGAGTTGCGTGGCCAAGTATTGATACTGTATGTATAGTGAAGTATGCAGAGATATGTCAACTACGTCATGACAAAGTACGGACTTAACACTATCGTAGTGTTCGACGGATATGACAGCGGCCCCACAACAAAGGATGCAGAACATCAGAGAAGAGGAAACACGTCTACAAGAGACTACAAAATTGACAGTTCTAATCCGGTAAGGGTGCGAGGGAAGCAATTTTGAGTAATCCAAGAAATAAATCTGCCTTCATTTTCCTTCTTAAAACTTATTTGGTGTCTAAAGGTCTAGGTGTTTTGCAAGCGAACGCAGATGCAGACTGTAGCATTATTCGGGCATTATCAAAAGCACAGGAGCGTTGCAAAGCCGTAGTAGTTGGTCAAGACACGGATCTTCTCGTCTTGACTGTTGGGCTTTCACCTGTTGATTCCAGCATTTTTATGTAAAATATTCAGCGGAAAAACTTTGTCATCAGATCTTGCCGACATCTGCGAGGTAATACTTTTTCTTCATGCGACGGTCTATATAAATGTAGATTTAAAAAATATGTCTCATCAGTGGCAAAGCAGACCATACAAGGCAAGTTGGATCTAGCTACTCTGCCACCCACCACAGCGGCAGCTAAGTATAATTATTTCTATCGGGTTTATCACCAGGTTCAACAGTGGTGTGTTGTGGAGCTTGACCCCAGTGATTGGGATTGGACATTCGTTGATGGTCTTTTGCAGCCAGTAGTGACTCTAATAAACTAACCCAAACTAACTCTATTAATTTAAATTTTAATTTAATTTAAATTTGAAATATTCTACTGTAAAGCAGTGGCGGTCGTCAGCTCTTATTTATAGAAGGCATAATTTTCGTAAATTTAAATAGAATCAATATGTTTTACATTGATTCCATGCTGTCAATGTACTTTTTTATTTTTACTAAAATATTGGGGGGCCCCCCCCCCCCCCCCCCCCCCCCCCCCGCCTTCTCCTCCCCCTGGAGATGACGCACATGACAAGCTACCACTTTTAAAATCCCCAAGAGAAAACTAAACCGAAAAATTTTAATTAGAACTCAAAAGAAAGCGATTAAATAACTGTTTACTGGAAACAAATATGGCGGTTTTTAAATTAACATGGCGGCGTTTTCCCATCCGGGATATCATGGGACTCGATGAAACCATGCTCAGAACTGTTTAAGCTATTACTAAACCAAGTTTCAACTTTTATTCTGAATTTCTTTATTAAAACACAATTTGACTGTAGTACAGGGTTATCCAACGAGGACTAGACAAGGCGATTTTTTGACTTTCCCTGTACTTTTATAAAAAAAAGTGAAATAGCCGTCTTATGTAATTTTCTCCCGCGAATTCGGATATGTTCAGCAAAAAACAATTGAACATCAAATAAAAGTGGTTTGATATTTTTTAAAATGGGTTGCCATGTATATTATTGCATATTTGGATTGTGCGAAAAAGTCTAGACATATTTCATGAATAGTGTTGTATACCTATCTCTAACGGTTTTTGAAATATTGACAGTTGAAAATCGAACATTTACCAAGTTTGACAGCTTGTAAGATCTAAACGGCTAAAGATAGAACAAAACGGTTTACACTTTCCTATATTGGTTTTTCATAAGCTATCGTATGACACTAACTTTTTATTTAACCAGAGGTTAAATTTATCCGAGATTTTTTAACCGCTGGTTAAATCTAAAGATAAACGAAACGACGTTCTTGTTATAAGATTTTTTTATTATTTTAGGCGGACGTCGTTTTAAGAGTTTCCTTTAACACAATATCCTCAAATTTGTTAAATAATCGATCATTGGATTTGGGAGGTCGGCGGCATTCAAAAAACAAGCAGAAAGATCCAGATTCATATCGGAAAAAGTGAAGTTGTTCGTGGTACCGAAAAGGCAAAAGTCAGATTCAATATCTAAGTATACTATCTTACGGAGGAGAAAAAGTAGCAATGAAAATCTAAAACTTATTTTGCGCACACTCATCGATTATTAAAAAAAAATGAGGATTAGTCACTAGAAATAGTGTGCTAAAGAGAGATAGCACAATAGACATTCTTGTTTTAAGATGCTTTTAATTTTTTTAGGAGAGCGTCGTTTTATGAGGTCAAAAGATATTTAAAAATTAATTTATTTATAATTGAATATCCAAAAAGACACCTGTTGGAAATTTTTATCAGGAACAAATCAATCAAATTTGTTAAATAATCGATCATTGGTTTTGGGAGGTCAGAAGCTTTCAAAAAATAAGAAGAAAGGACCAGGTTCATATTAAAAAAAATGAAATTGTTCATCATGGTGCCCAAAAGGCGAAATGTCGGATTCAAAATCTAAGCGTGCTATCTTACGAATGAGGAAAAGTAGCAATGAAAGTGCAAAACTTATTTTGCGATCTTTTCAAATAAAGTCAGAAAAAAATAAAATATAATGAGCATAATATCTAGTTTTTACGGACATCTTCAGAAAAAATCAGTTTCCATGTTCAAAATTATAACCGATTTCGTATCTCTTACAGTTTTCGAAATTTCAATACTATCCCATCAAATTTGTAACAGCCTGTAGATGTTTTTGACTAGTGGCACATGGGTGCATAAAGTATGACTATGGTGGGCGGGAAGGTGAAAGGGGGAGTAATTTGCCCACTATAGGACACGCCACTGGTCACTTGGAGAGTAAACAATAATTGATTTTAAAGCTAGTTTCTATTCAGTATAAACCGCAGTTAATAATATATTCTTGAATAATCTAGAACTGTGGTTTGTTAGGTGAAAATAACGTGGCAAAGACAGAAATAATCGCCGTTAAATCTTAAAGTGTTAATAGAATAAAATACCGGAAATACTGGTTAAAGTAATTTATTATTCGTTTTACATTCTAATGCAGTTGATTTCTCAAGCTCTTTCAATGATCGAGTTGAATTTGTACAGTAAATTGATTAAACATAGCAAAATCAATTTAGCATCTTCTTTACGTCATGTTTATTTGTATTGAATTGCAACACCTCTGCGGTTTTACTGAAAAGCATGTTTAGCCTGAGAAAACCGATTTTGGATTAAACTTAATTTACCGGTCTTTCTACGAGTTTCAAAAGGTTTTTAAAGGTGGTCCAGTAATTAAGAAGCCTGCAGAATCTGAGTTAAAAAAAATCGCAAATTGCATCTTATATTTTGGCCACAAAATAACGTAACATTATCATTTTGCGTTATAAAGACAATATATTAGAAAGCTGACAGGAGGACACCCTTTCCGCCTACCGGGAATATCTCGACATTTAAATCTTTATGACACCACAACGGGCACAGGATGGGAGGAAACTGATACAGGTTAAGAATTGATTGGACTTTGGAAGCGGAAACCAATTATTCAGTTCAGACCCATTTATTTAAAGTAGTGTATTGAGCTATTTATAGATTCATTATTTTATTTGTCCGTTTATTTCTGCCCCATGTTGGGTGCACATTTGTTATGTACCGTTCTTCCCGATAAAAAATGCATAATATAACAGGGCTTGCTACTTGAACATATTTTCTTACCTTGGTGTTTCTGACCTATTCAGATCTCGAAATTCATAATGACATACAGTCCGTTTAATTTTCATTATTAGTGTAATTTACTTATTTACCCTTTTTGGTAATTTAAAATTAGCCGACAAAGAAAACAATGAATCTAAGAATAATTTCAACCTACTTTAAATAAATAATTATGAACAATTTATTAATTAATTACTAAGATTTTATATACGGTACAGTATACTGTACATATTGTCACGACTAACAACCATCCGAACGTTTTTGTGCTACCCTATAGAACTGGCCTTGCAGCGTACCGCGTCTATGGATGAGTCATCGCCGGCCGGCCGCGAATATTCAGGAACGCTGGAATTATCTCGATGGCCTGGTCGATAATCATATAGAGTGGCCTCGGAATATTTCTCGAATGAGTATTCGTGATATATTTGAGATTGTATATGTATATAAGGAGCATACATAAGGCGAATGCTAGTTAGTTAATCATTGAGTGTTGGATTGTAAAGAGCTATTAGTTGTAAAGTTATAAGAGTAGTTTAGTGTGTTCAATTGTATACAGTGGTAAAGAATAAAGATACTATTAGTTTGAAATAGTAAAAGTTGTAATTTCGTTATAAACCCACAGAATATCGTAACAATATATAAAAAAAAATGCAAAAGCAACGTTCTTTTTCGGAAGACCATAAAATTCATATGGGAGCTTGATTTTCAATTAGGTCGGGGAAGGTGCCACCTGTGACCAGTTTCGATTTTTTAAGTCTCGTCAAGCACACTCCCCGAACGAAATTCAAAAAGAAGTCTCCATATGAATTATTGTTGCTGTAAATCAGCGGCAAGATGTTCGGTTCGATAATTTTTATTCGATAGTTTCCAACGAATGATTACACCCTAGTTATCGAATAATTCGAATGAATTGCAACTATCGAATGTTTCGATGGTTTCACGGCTACTCTATTTTGTAACTATAACTTAGGTAGTGGGCAGATGACGTTTTGCATCGACTGATACAGAACGCCTTTCATCGGAAGATGAAGATAATAGTTTGGAAAGCCGACAAATGGATAGCAATTTTGATATACATGTAATAGAAAATAGTAAATATAGTATATTTATTATAGTACATAGGATTACCGCTTATATATGTAATACCATTTGTTGTGGTTATAATTAATTACTCTCGTGGACTGTATAAACTACTTTATTTTAATTTTCGAGCCGAGTTTTATTAGAAGTTTTACTCTCTCATGTCAAAACGACAATTGACTGGTTTCGAACAAATATGTCACCAGAGCAGACTAAATATTTCATTGTTGTTACATTAGAGTATAAAGATACAACATTTCGCCCGCCTTGAAAGTACCTAGTACTTTAAACAAAAGAAAAACATATTAAAATTATCTAATTTTAACTGAAAGGAAAACAATTCTTAGCTTGAACAAGGATATATCATTTAAAACTAATATATCCTAATTACAAAGCAATTTACGAAGTCTACCGTTACATATATAAAAAGAAAACTTATTCTAAGCACACACCTTGATAGTATTTAATATTAATTAGTCTTTTAGAATGTCTATTCAGTCTATTTATTCGACATTTGGCAAGGCACAAACCCGATTGACAGCGCGTGTCAGAATACCATTTGTTTTTATTCCCACTACTCCCACAATTCCGTCACGTCCTGGATGTAAGGTAACAACTCTACCCAAAGGCCATTTTAGTGAAAGTATATTATCATCTTTTAATTAAGACTAAGATCCCAACCTTTAACAGTTGCTTCTGGTTTTTGTTCCATTTTATTCTACATTGCAGCTGAGATAAATATTCCTTCTGCCATCTCTGCCAAAATTGTTGAGTCATGTATTGGATGTGTTGCCAATGGGTTAGTCGATTTTCAGGTAAGTGAGTTATGCTGATCTCAGGAAGACTAGAAAGAGGCTTGCCAATGAGAAAATGTCCAGGAGTAAATGCTGCCACATCTTCAGGATCTTGAGTAAGAGGACACAACGGTCGCGAATTCAAGACGCTTTCAATCTGTGTTAATACGATGGCGAACTGTTCAAAAGTCAATTTAGTATCTCCAATGACACGTTTAATGTGTACCTTGGTACTTTTAATACCGGCCTACCAAATTCCCCCAAAACTTGGAGATAGGGAATAAAATGCCAATTAATATATTCGTCCGCTAATTGATTGGCAATATAGTCAGCACTATTTTCTAAAAAGGTATAGATATTCATTAATTCAGTATTTGCTCCCCTATAGTTGAAGCCATTGTCTGAATAGATATTCATTGGCTTACCGCGTCTACTTACAAACCTTCTCAGGGCTGCTAAAAATGCTTGTGTTGTTAACTCCGACACAAGCTCGATATGTATGGCCTTAGTGCTCATACATACGAATAAGCAAATGTAAGCTTTAATTAACTTAGCTCCTCGAGTCAGCCTATCCTTGAGCAAAAAAGGTCCCCCAAAATCCGTTCCCACATTTGTAAATACCGAAAAAGAATTTACTCGAACCTCCGGAAGATCTCCCATTAAATATTCTGAAGATTTTGGAGAAACACGAAAGCATCTAATGCACTTGCGAACAATAGATCGACATGCCCTTCTACCAGAAATAGGCCAATATCTTTCCCTAATATTATAAAGTAAATTCTGAACACCGCAGTGCAATAATCTTTCATGTTGCTCCTTTAATATTAATTTAGTTAGTATATGATTGTTAGGCAAAATTATTGGGTGTTTGCTTTCATATGACCTCTGTGAATTTTTTTGTCTACCTCCAACCCTTAATAAGTTTTCTTTCATAAATGGATTAAGTAAAAGCAATTTACTAGAAGGGTGTATAGCTTGATTTTTAGTTAAATTGGTATATTCACGCGAAAAACACTTGATCTGCACATTTGTAATTATTAACCTTAATGCTTTATCCAGTTCTTCTGGAATTAATGGGCCATATGTTCTTTTAACATCAGGCTTTAAATTGTATCCAAAACGTAAAATGTAAGCCAAGATTCTTACAGTCTTTTTAAGTAAAGAAAACTTATTTAGTATTACATTTATCTCGCTAATAGGTTGGATTATTGAACAAGAAACACCTTTTTGTTCAGGTATATCAGTTAAATTTAAATTAGGTTCAGGTGACCACCAATTTGACTCATTTATACAAAACCATTCAGGGCCGTACCACCACAAATTTGATAGACCCAAACTATCAGGTGAAGAGCCTCGCGACAACAAATCAGCGGGATTATCACACGATTTTACGATTCCAATTTTTATAACAGGTAATTGACCTTATCTCACTGACCCGGTTGGCCACAAAAGTTTTCCATCTATTAGATTCGCCTGGAATCCAGTGCTAGGCTATTGTAAAATCTGTCCAATAATATAGCTTATTAAAATTTATTTCCAAAATAGAAGTAACTTTGTTTGAAAGATTTGCTAATAAAAGCGCCCTACACAGCTCAAGACGTGGCAAACTTAATTGTTTTACAGGTGCCATTCGAGATTTGGCACATAATAATCTAGAACTGTATTCTCCTGAAGAAATTTGACATCTAATATAAAGACACGCCCCATAAGCTTTAATTGATGCATCAGAAAAACCATGCAAGTCTATGGATATATATTTAGAACAAAAACAGTGCAACGAGGAATCTGCAATTCACTTATATTATTTAAAGTTATATAAAATGATTCCCAAGCTATTTAGTAAATTTGATACTATATCATCATCCCAATCTATACGTAATTTCCATTAACTCTTGAATGATGAGATTAGCCAAAATTATAATTGGCCCTAACAGACCAAGAGGCTCAAAGATTTGACATATAATGGACAAAATAATACGTTTTGTAAACCTTTTATGTACGAATAGATTATATTGGGGTATTCGAGTCCCAGAATACACCCAAGGTTTTATTTTGATTATTATCTATATTTAAAATGCCTACATCAAAATTTTCATTTGTCTCAAATTGATTTAGTAATTGTTTATTGTTACTTAAAAATTTTCTTAAAGGAAACCCGTATTTTGCCAGTAACTTAACAAGATCTCTTTGAATATTTAATTTATGACGATGATCGGCCGAGATGGTTGGAAATGTGCAATCAGATCCTAGCTAAGTTTGAACGCAATAATCGACTAATTGGCCACATATTATTCACTGACGAAGCTGGTTTCCCGCGTGATGGCATAACAAATCTGCGTAACATCCACACATATGCTTACGAGAACCCACACAATGTGGTAGAAACGAAACATCAGCGCAGATTATCACTGGATGTGTGGGCAGGGATAATAGGAGATTACCTTACTGGTCCCAATTTCTTTGAAGGGCCATTAACTGGTGACGTATACCTAGATTTTATCCAAAATCGTCTCCCATTGTATCTGGAAGATGTGCCATTGGAAATAAGGGCCAACATGTGGTTGCTCCAAGACGGAGCTCCGCCCCACTTTAGTGTACGTGTACGGCAGTATTTAAATGAAGCGTATCCTGAGCAGCGTATTAAGATCCTTTACACAAATAGAGCACTATGTAAAAATCGACCTCTCCTATTGGTCGATCCGCATGGCCCTCCGCTCACTTCGCTCGCTACGGGGGCTCAAGAATAGGAAACTAACCAGGTGCTAACCCAAATTAACTCAAGACATATCCAAAATCAAGAAAAAACTGTTTAAAAACATGATCTTAAAAAAAAATTATAAAAAGCCAACGGGGTTTGAACCCGGGCCGTCCAGGTGAGAACCAACCATCTAAACCTCTCGACTACGAGAGCTCTTGCCACAAATTGATTGCATCACGAAGACATATTGTAATACGAGATGGATCGACCAATACCAGAGGTGTATTTTTACATAGTGCTCTATTTGTGTAAAGGATCTTAAAATGCTCCTGAGCGTTGGATAGGACGAAATGGATCATTGGAATGGGCAGCGAGGTCTCCAGACCTTAACCCTATGGATTTTTTCTTCTGGGGTCATTTGAAGCATTTGGTGTACGATACTCCAGTCATTGACGTCGAGGATCTTCGTTTAAAGATAATCGAAAAGTGCCAAATTATTAAAGAAACACAGGGAATTTTTCAAAAATTATTTGTAAATTAGTTTAAAGAGCGAATTTATTTCATGTTAAAATGACAGCTTTAGTATACTTTGATAGCTACTTACCTGGTAGCTGGTGGTAATGACATGAGAAAAATCAATTTACCATTTAATTTTTAAGAGTGATTTACGTCTAAACGGTCGGATTTAGCGAGTTAAATGAAGAGCACCTTTTTAAAAGGCTTTGCATCAGTCTTTGAGAAAACATACTAAACACTAGTGTACCTGTCAAAACTAAAAAATTATGACAAAAAACAATTTTCAATGTAGGTAAAGTGCCCTCTAGCGGCACACAATCAATGTAAATTGTTACTAAAATGATGAAGCGCAATCGACTTAGTATATGTGTCAAATATTTGTCGAATCGGTTTTTCCGTAACCAAACAATTTAAAAAACAAAAAATAAAAAAGTGAACTTTGTCGGCTTGTAACTCGAAAACGAATGACATTTTGAATAAAATTTATATGAAGCTCTACCATTATTTTGTCATGAAGAATCGCCCTCTTAAGTTTCGTGATCGATTTTTGAATCACCC
>MU190007.1:32622-46698 GCA_016904865.1 Pissodes strobi
AAAAAACAAAGGATCGAAATTGAGAACGTTTTAACAAAAAACTAGAAAGTTTAGAAAGCGAAATTAAAATAATAGATGTTAGAGGGAAATAATAAAATTTCCCTGCTTATGAGGTTGTCTATGTAGAAAGCTTACTAACTTCTATTGATGACGTAACACCCAATTTTGTTATTGTTTGCGAACTTCCGCAATATTTGGTTGATCAAGCCAGACATTGGCGAAGCTCTTGCGTTCAAACTCGCTCTTGTTTTTAATTTGCTTGCGTTAACAGATACTACTTTTTTTGCTACTTCCCTAGCTTTCTGGAAGCTCTTGTCTATATAGTGTGCCTACGTTCCATAAAGAGTTTATTTTCAATCCAAGCTTGTCTCGATAAGAATATACTTAATAAAAAAAATTAATTCTTAATTACTAGTTATTTAAATTTATAGTTCCGATGCTTATTTCTCTTTTCTTTTTTCGAAGTAATCGAATATATAAATATTAAGTTATTACATTGTTTCTTTTGGTTTTTTGATTTTATTTAACCTGGCCTGGTACAAATTTATACAACTAAACAATTAGAAAAAAAAACTGAAATACACACAATCAGCCTTCGTTCCACTGAATAAGTGAAACTACTTGCAAGTAATACTCGCCCTTTTCTGTGTACATAACAGCACTAAATTATCTATTGCAAAGAACGGACTATATCAGCCGTATTTTACGTATAAAATTATATTAGTGGTCGTATTACTAGCTCGAATGTGCTTTCCATTTGTCGTTTTGATCGATTTATTAATTAGCTAATAATTATCTCATTATTTTTCAATTTTTTCATTGTATGTCCTCGCAGATTTATAGATTATTAAGTTACGTTATTTGTGATGTTAAAATTTAATCTGCGAATCTAGATAGTACCCATTTTTCACTGCACTTTAGCGATCACTTATTTTAATGTGGTTAAAATTCATGAGATCGCGACTTTATTTAACATGATTTCGCTTATTTAGTAAGAATTACACTACTGCCTTTGTGGCATTATCCATCCGATATGGTACTGTATCGCGGTACGGTTACTTGCTTGCGTGTTTATGGAAATCTACCCTCAGGTAGTCCGCCCTCAGCTGCGCGACTATGTAAGTTTCCCATTCATTATTTGGTATTGGTTATACATAAATACGTACTATTTAATTTGTATCTTCTAATTTTCCGAGTAATTGTCTATCTAAGATATATATTCAGTTAATTGGATGTAATTTTTACCATATTAGAATATACAATTCATATTTTGAAATGAATTTACAATTTTCAAGTAGTGTTTGAGTATTGAGGAATCAAACTTAATCAACGGATCTCTAATATCATCTTGTATTACTTTATTGCGTTTAGTTTCATCATAATAATAACTAACAGACATGCCCGAATAAGATATACCGCTATTTGTTTGAATTTTGGTTTGTCCCATTTTAAAACTGATGAAATTGATCGTGATAAACTGACCAGATCATTTCAAAAGAGCGTCAGCGAACTTAACTCAACTCAAATATTTCTCATGATGAATTTATTTTTTACTCAAAGAGCATCCCAATGGGTTTGAGTGAACCAGTTATTTTGTACGTAAATTGCTATCTAAACGAATCCCATAAGAGAATAAATATCTGAATTGAAACATAAAAGTTTTATCTTATTATCAGCTTCGAACAACTGTCGAAATAAAGAAATGAGTTTTTGAATGGTAATAAATGCACACTGACTTTGATATTTTAATGACACGCTCTATATATTTCAAAAATATAAGATACCTTCTGACCTCTTACTACCAAAACTAGAAAATGTTTTCTTTTACTTTATTATTTTTTATTATTTTCATGCGTATGTGATTGAGATAATAATCAATTATTGGTAGGTCTTTAACAAATTATCCTTCGCATCTCCGCCGTCCTTCATTACACTTTGTAGTATACAATTTTATCCCAACCGGTACAAGTTTTAAAGAAGTTATCAAGAAACATGATGATTCAGCCGTCCCAGGCCCGGTCGCTCGAGCTCATCGCCCTGTTGCGTCATTACAATTTTGTACCGTTCGGTGACAAGTAGTAAAGAATCCGTAAATCGGATCTTTCTTTTGGTTTTAAGAAGAAAAATGCCTTAAAATCGTATTTCAAGACAGTGAAAGTGTTAGTGATAATAGTGATACGTCTTGCTCGCAAAGGAGGCGAAAAAAGGGGGCAATATTCATCGTAAGAAGCAAATCAGGGGATGCGTCCATATATGATTATATGCTAAAATTTCAAAAATACATAAATACCTGGTTATCTTAGATATATAAAAACAGAAATTAGCTCTCGTATAAAAGCAAACTAAATGTGTATATCTAATACTAAACTGTAGTATTATGAATAAATATGACACTTGTAACCTTAATTTTTTTACTTAATAATCTTAAAATGAAACCACTCTCAAACTTCTAAAAAGATTAGAATAAAATAGAGTGCGAACGGGTTACAGTCAAAAATGCGAATGAATCAGTAAAGAAAAAAATGATATACATATTTTACCTCTCGTCAGCGAGGCAGACGCTATCTTAACAAAATTAAATGTGCTGACTGCTATTTTAATTATACTAGCAAACTGTTATTTATATACGAGGGCATGACAAAACATTGTTACATTTATTAATGTTTTACATAGAGTAACACCTTTATACCATATAAAGATGAATATAAAAAATAGAAACAAAATGTTTATAATGCCTTCGTATTATCACGTTTTCGATATTTGATCCCCGTATGGGGCACATGTGGGACTATAAGCTACAATTCGATGCAAATATTGCAAAACAAAATACTAAAAGTTATATTTAATATAATAATCCAGTGACTCATACTGTAGATCTATATGAGAATTTAAGAGTATGAACAGAATAAACTTATCTACAGGATAATAAATAAAACTCAAAATTCAAATATTAACATAATATTTTCAAGGGCTATTCATAGCCACAGTACTAGAGAGTTTATGGGAAATCGTACCTACTGTTATTAGTAAAATGCAATTATCCTCAATACCAGTGTTCAAAAACACTGTCTAGGGAAATAAGGACTATGTATATTGTAATTATTGTTATTACTGTATTAAAAAAATTTTGAGTAAGTCGAAGAGTGCCCTTTTCTCACGAAATTAACCCCTAAAAACTAGCCACAAAGGCAAGCTGACTCATAATTTACGCGCGACTAATCCCAAGTTGGGTATTATTATGACTTTGTATGGCCCTCCGCTCGCTTCGCTCGCTACGGGGACTCAATCAACAGAACCCAAAGCTAATCCAAAATTAGGAAAAAAAATTTAAATTAATAGAAATTTTGCCAGAACGTAGAGACAGGGATTCGTGTCGCATCGCGCGCAGTATTTTGGATCGCAACTTAGGGGATTTAGCCGCTCGTCATAAATTTATCGGAATGTTATCGTTCGGCTTTGTCGAATCGATGTAATACCGGAACGCATTATTTGTAAATAATTCGTGTTGATATGAGCCGGCCGGTGAGGAAAAAATTGGAGTAAACATTGCTTGCGGGAGATGTTAATAAATAATAATAATACCTATTTACAAGTTCGCATTTGCAGATGCGAATAACTTTAACTAAAATTGGCCTTCACATTTGCAGATGTGAAGGGCCTCAACAGCCTCCACCCTAGTAGGTATATTATGTTAGGAGGCACATTTGCCGATGTAAAGGATATATGTACCGACAAAAATAAAACGGTATAGTGCTATGTATTTGCAGATACATAAACAAATAACCACCATACTATTGCAACCCTCTTACATAAGAAGACAACGCAAGTTCTTGTCTATGGTTCATCATATCCCGTTTTCCTTACGTTACAGAAATTACAGTATTTGCAGATACTGTAAATATGCTAAAAAATCGTTGCATTTGCAGATGCAGTCGATAGCATAACGAGGGTTAAGCAGCACGCAAAAAGGTGAAGAGTTCGTTGTATTAGCAGATACAATCGATCATACCCTCCACTGTCTGCAATTGCGGTTGCACGTAGTGAATATATTCATGAAGCTATTTTTCTGTTCAAAAACGGAAATTACAGCATTTGCAGATGCTGTAAATATGCTAATAGATCCTTGCATTTGCAGATTTTTATTTTTTTTTTATGGCAGTGGCACACACACTAAAGGGAGATCCTATGGCGCTCGACGAGCGGTGTGTGTGCGAAGATGTTGATTGACACGGTTCTTGAATATTTGTAGGTTGTAATTAGTGGGAAACAGATGTCCTGGAAGTGAGTTCCACAGTGATGCAGTGCGCCAGACAAAGGAGTTCTGGTAATGCGATGTTCTAGGTGTTTCTAGTTGTACGACGAACTGGTGCGCTCCTGCCGTCTGTCGGGACTGTCTGACAGGAGTTGCCAGGGGCGGGATTATGCGGGCCAAATCCTGGGAACATCTGCCGTGAAAGTATCTGTAAAACAGAGACATCTCGGCCACATGTCTGCGATGTTTCAGACTATCCAGATTCCGGGTCAACTCCGGATCGCCGACGAGACGCACAGCCCTCTTCTGAATGGAATCCAGCAGCTTTAGGGTATGCTTTGGTGCGGCACCCCAGATATGTGAGCAATATTCTAAGCACGGTCTTATTTGCGCTTTGTACAGCAAGAGCAACTGCTGCGGTGTATAGAGTTTTTTGTTGCGAAATAGCGCACCAAGCTTCTGGGAGGCTGATTTTGCGATGTTGGCAACATGGTCATGCCATGACATATTGCTGTTGACCGAGACACCCAGCAGCCCGATTGACGAGGATGAAGGAATGGTCGATCCTGCCATAATGATGTCAGGGCCCGCTGTATTGGCCCTCTTAGTAAACGTTGCTGCTTGGGACAAATTTCGGTCGCCCCAAGTTTGAACTTTCTCCAGGTCTTGATTAATTGCTGTAATCTGCTCCTGTCTGCGGTGATGAGTCTCAGTCGCTGGTAAGGGTTTTTCTGATCTAAAGTGGGATACAAGGGTACTGTCATCTGCAAAACTGTAAACAGGATTATTCGTTTCGATCAGCAGGTCATTAATATAGATGAGGAACAGAGTTGGTGAAAGTATTGCGCCCTGAGGCACGCCCGCGTTGATGGTGAATGTGTCCGAGATGTGTCCATCGACTGCAACGTGTAGGGATCGGTTCTTAAGGAAACTGGCCAGCCAGCTGCAGAGAGAGGCGGGCAGTCCCAAGGACGGCAGTTTGTTGAGCAGTCCGTCATGCCAAACTCTGTCGAATGCCTTTGAAATATCCAACGCAATCGCTCGAGACTCTCCGTAGTTTTCAATTGCCCTACTCCAGCGCATGAGTGACATAGGCCAATATATCTCCTGTCGATCTCTCTTTGCGAAAGCCGTATTGATTATCGCTGATTATTCTGTTGCTATCGAGGTACTTGAGTAGTTGCTGGTTGACTACACGTTCCATGACTTTGGAGATTATTGGAAGCAAGGCAATTGGGCGATAGTTTGAGGGCGTGGTTTTCTTGCCTTTTTTTGGAACAGGTTGCACTCGAGCGACTTTCCAAGAGGATGGGTAAATCCCTTTTCCGTAAGAAAGAGAAAAAAGCCTGGAAAAAACGGGTGTCAGTTCGTTGGCGCAGTTCTTTAGCACGATGGCAGGTATTCCGTCCGGTCCTGATGCCTTTTGCGTATCTAGTTCTTTAAGGATTTTGCGAATATCACGATGAGAAAACTTGACTTCTGCCATGGTGGTGTTGATGTTCGGTATAGTGGGGAGAGTCTTGCCTTGGGGCACGTCTAAGGTAGAGTGCGATGAAAACATTTTGGCGAGCATGTTTGCTTTTTCCTTGGCTGTAGTCGCCGTGATGCCACGTTCGTCCGTCAAAGGTGAGAGAGACGTTTTTGTAAAGTTGTTACTTACTGCCTTTGCTACCGACCAGAAATTCCTGGAGCCACTGGGGCATTGCAAAAGTTTATTCCTGATCCTTTGATTGTGTTTGTCCTTAGTTTCGTCGATCACAAGCTTGCACTCGTTTCTCGCTTCGATAAAATAATTGCGATTTTCAGCGGTCTGATTTTGCTGCCAGTACTTATAGGCTTGCTGTTTCCTTCCTACAGCTCTTTCGCATCTTTTGTCGAACCAGGGCTTTCCTTTTGATGGTAACTTGATGGAATTTGGGATGTATGCTTCCATTCCTGGGGAGATTACTTGCATGATCTCTTCGCAGCACTCTGACGGGTCGTCAGTGGCAAAGCAGACGCCGAGCCAAGGAAAATCTAGGTAGAACTGCCTTAGATCGTCCCAGTTTGCAGAATTGTAATGCCAGATTTTGCGAGGCAATGGTGGATCCTTCTGTATGAGTGGCAATTCACAAACCGTTGTAATAAGTTTGTGGTCGAAGGTACCTAATGGCGGACCAACTGTAACCTTGTACTGGTCAGGATTGGTGGTCAGAAAAAGATCCAGGAGGGCGGCGAATTCGCCCCTCTCTGAGATTCGAGTTGGTTCGTCTACAAGTTGAGTAAGCCCGCAGCTGATGGCAAATGCTTCAGCTTCTCTACCTTCGTTGTCGGTCTTGTTGTGATGTTTGAGCCAGTTGGTGTTGTGGGCATTGAAGTCTCCCAGAACGATTATTTCTGAACTGGGGTGATCGACCTGTATTGAGTCAAAAGTGGTAGCTAGTGTTGAGAAAAAGCTTTGGTAGGCTCTATCGCTCGGAGAGCGGTAGAGACAACATATAAACTTGGTTAATCCCTTGGCGGTGAACTTGAGCCACATGACGTCGAGGTTGTTCGGTTCGAGTGTTTCCTCGCGGTGACATAAAAGGTCGCTTCGGACAAAAAGGCATATTCCGAACTTATATCTAAATCGGGTATGTAAGTCGTAACCAGGATAGAGGTAGTTCACTGTTGTTGTTGTAGAACATACTTGTGTTTCTGTAAGGGCTAATATGTGTGGTCTATTTGCTTGTAGATGTTGGTGTACCGAATTTATGTTTGTATTTAGGCCTCTTATGTTGCAGAAATCTATTCTAAATTGGTTCGGTATCTTTGCTGTCTGTGAAATGCGGAATGAAGGGCTCCCAGGGCCACCCAGCGCCCGGAGATCCGAATGGCCGGGGAGTTTACTTCCGGAATATTTTGATCCTGGAAGCACCATCATGTCCATATATTCCTACTGTGGAACCCGGGACCACCAGCGCGGAACGTGATTTGGGAAAACCACTTAGCGCTTCCCAATTCTGGTGGGGTGGTCTTTCACCGGACGATGCGAGTAGGCTTATGCATCTACCACCTAGGGCCGCTACCACTCGAAGCATCGGCCTCAGACTCATTCCTTTGGCGGTCCCTAGTCTGACAGGGGTAAAAATGGGGTTTGTTGGATCACTCCCCAGTGATCAGCTCCAGACTATCGATGCAATCGATACCATAAGTAGCTAAACCAAGGAAATTCTTTTGCATTTGCAGAGGCATTAGAAGATCCTCTCATGCTAGCTGAGGAAGTAACTCATTCGAATCGAGACTTACCAACATCAGAAACAACTACATACCCAGATAGTTTTTAGATGGAACAATTACTTATTAAAGGGACTAAATAAAAAAAAAAAAAAAAGAAAACAGTATGATAGAGAAGTATCCGCCAACTGCAATGTCCACAGACCACCAAAATTAAATCTTGAAGTAGAAACTGTACTAAATCCGGCAACTGCACGCCAAAACAACTACTTCTATCAATTGCAGGAACAACTAGTCCGTGGGTTTCAGGCCTCCTTTTCAATAACTTAAATTAGGCAACCGTCTGAACTAATATTATACGTCAGAAATTAAATATAAACAGTTCAACAATAGCGTGGGTACAAGGTTATAAAATCCCCTTCAAGGACACCATTCCAGATTAGCAAAGTACGTTGCGACATTAAGAACTGTGAAATCGCCAAGTATCAATCGGCGATTAATGAACTTTTAAAAATCGGGGCTGTCAAGGAATGTAAATCGGTGGATGGCGAATTCGTATCGTCGTACTCACTCAATGGGAAATATCGATTTATGCCAACTTAAATAGGTATATGACAGCATCCCATTTTAAACTCGAAGACTACAGGACGGCACAAAATTTAATTTCAAATTACGCATTCTCGGGAAAATTGATCTTAAAGATGCATATTTCCTTATTCCAATCCACAGTAGTCATATGAAGTTTTTAAGGTTCGATTTTTGCAACGTACTATACCAGTTTAATTACGTTCCATCTGGTTAAAAGTATGACATCACGGTGTGGCACCCCAAATTTTTCTTTGCACAACCTATGTTGCGCCCCCCCTAAACATATTTTCTGGGTGCGCCTATGCAGTTCCATATCTTTTCACAAAACTTCTGGAACTAGTTGTAAGATATATAAAATTAATGGGTATAAAAACTGTACTCTCTTTAGACGATTGGCTAGTTATTGGTAATTCAAAAGAGAATTGCTTAAAAGTATAAATGAAATTACACAAACATTACAAGATTTAGGATTTATAATTAATTCGGAAAAAAAGCGTAGTTATTCCTGCGCAACAATGCCCATTTTTAGGGTTTATTTATAATACAACTAACATGACAATAGCCTTAACTCAAGAGAAAAGGGAAATAATTTATAAAGACATACAAAACATTACAAAAAAGAATAACTATAAAATCAGATTATTTGCACAACTCGTCGGAAAACTAGTTGCTGTTTGGCCAGCTGTACGGTATGGCTGGTTACACATAAAATCTTTAAAGAGGCAAAAAATCTTAGCATTAAAATTAAACAATAGAAAATATGACTCAAAGATTAAGATAACTTTCACTATGGAAGAAGATTTGAATTGATGGTTAAAAAACTTAATGATGTCTGTTCAAAGTTTTTCTCAACAGAAATTTTCTTTAGAAATATTTTCAGATGACTCACGAACCGATTGGGGCGTTTTCTGCAATGGGAAAAATCACAAGGGTTTTTTGGAACCGAAAAGACTGTGGCGTTCACATAAACATCCTAGAACTTAAAGCAGCCTTTTTCGGCTTAAAATGCTTTGAAAAAAAAATTATAAAATAAAATAAAAAAATAAAAAAAAAACCTTCTCAAACAGCACTATTCTCTAAATTGATAATGCAACGGCCATATCGTGCATAAACAAAATGGGCAGTGTACGATTCAATAATTTAAATTAAATTAAATAGTATAACAAAAGCTATTTCGAAATGGTGTGAAGGCAAAAACATCTATATTTACGCTTCATAAATCAAAAGACAATAAGGAAGCTGATCTAGAGTCTAGGCGTAATTCTATGGAAACAGAGAGCTTTTCTACAACAAAGCGTACCTAATGAAGCGATAAAAGTGATTATTTCTTCATTGACAGATAGCACCCTTAAACAATACGGAAATATTTACAATAAATGTGGGAATTTCTGGTTTTGTAAGCACCAACAAATATATAACAATAACCGTAAACTTATTCTTGAGTTCCTAAACATTCAATTGTCTTCGGGGTCATCCTACTTTACCATGAATTCACACAAATCTGCACTTAATCTAATTTGGATATAAAAAAAAGAAAAAAAAAAGAAAATTGATATTACCTTATTTTATTAATCAACCTGAACTATGTATACCCAGACTATTAGAGATTTACATAGAACGCACAAAAGGAAAAAGGGTGCTACCAGTCAATAAAAGGTGAATAGGTCGTTGTATTAGCAGATACAATCGATCGCACCCTCCACTTTCTGCAATTGCAGTTGCAGGTAGTGAACATACCTATTTTTCTGTTCAAAAACAGATATTACAGCATTCATAGATACGGTAAATATGCTAATAGATCGCTGCCTTTGCAGATGCAATCGATATCATAAATAACAAAACCAAAGAAAATTTTTAATACTCACTCACAAAAAGCCCTATCACCCAGCCAGCAGTCAAACCATTAGCAGATGAGTCACGTCAATACTAAAAGCCAGCCGTATAACACGGAAATCTTTGGGGCACGCAGCACGCGACGTGGCAATTTCGCAGCTCAAGAATGGAAGTTACATTACAAACCACTCAGAAGACAGCTGGCTGGACAGAAAAATCAAAAGTATTCTCAAAATTCTATAACAAACCTATCGCGGGTAATCCCACTGAATTTGCATCTTGTTTATTGAACCATAATTTCTAAGGAATCATAAAAATATTAAGTTACAATTATAACTTACTTACCAACTCATTATCATATTACATAAGAATATTGGTATAGTATTAAAAATAAGTTAACAAATAAATTAATATCAGTTAAGCGTTAAACATGTGTACCTTCATATGTATACTATTAAATCTAATGTCTATTTGGAATTTGGATTTTAGTTTATAAAAAGGGCCTTGCAAATCTAAGACCACAGAAAATCGCAATTTTCAGTTAATGTAGATTACATCGCAAATACTTTAAACAGCTACAAAGTGTAATGAAGGACGGCGGAGATGCGAAGGATAATTACAAGATCAATCGACTTACCTGTAAGGAAGATCGATCAGAATTATCCGAGAATCTCCGCCGTCCTTCATTACAAACCCACCCAGTCTTTACCTTCTCCCTATCACCCCAAATGCAATGTAATCAAAAATCTCATAGGAACCAAAATTGTAATGACGCAACAGGGCGATGAGCTCGAGCGACCGGGCCTGGGACGGCTGAATCATCATGTTTTTTGATAACTTCTTTAAAACTTGTACCGGTTGGGATAAAATTGTATACTACAAAGTGTAATGAAGGACGGCGGAGATGCTCGGATAATTCCGATCGATCTTCCTTACAGGTAAGTCGATTGATCTTGTAAATTTTTGCGTTTAACAATTCGCCACTGTAAAGGTAATATTTGCGACAAAAATCTATTGTTGTAGTCTAAGGCTTATTTCACCTATAAAATATGTCATAGTAATAACCAATTATAAGATTAATCGACTTACCTGTAAGGAAGATCAATCTTAATTATTCGAGCTTCGTAGTCCTTCTATGACAGATAGTTGGTAGGTCTCATTTTATGTCCTATCAGCGCACATAGTTTAAAGAATGTGATAAGTAAACAATCACCCCGGCCGGCCCTGTACCAAGCCATATCCATCAGTTCATTTGTGACGGAACAAATCGCACTGGTCTGGGATTACGTATAAGGGTGTGTTGGGCCCTATCATAGAAGGACTACGAAGCTCGAATAATTAAGATTGATCTTCCTTACAGGTAAGTCGATTAATCTTATAATTATTCTTCGCTTCTATGTCCTTCTATGACAGATAGTTGGTAGATGTTTAAAGAAAAACACAGTGCGATTTTAGTGCAGAACTATAGTATGAAAGCAACTACACACACACACATATAGATGTATACACGAACGTAAAAGAACCTAAACAAATTGCTACTTAATTTAGTTAGTCATATACCTAGAAACTTTACAATGTTTTTTTTTTCTTCATTTTTTTTTTATAACCCCGCCTGAATGGTTAATATTTATATTATCTATTATGCATTTAGCAAAACCGCTTTGCTAATTAGCTAACGGTAGATTATGTAATTTGTTAAAACAGTGGACTTCTCTGTCGAGTTAAATCAATATCCAAACCCGACCTAAAAGCGGCCCAAGTTGCTGCATGGTCTATAGCACGGTATAAATAAATATACGGTATGATTCCTTTATTCGTATATAATGTACTATTGTCGAGGCCAGACATAATTGAAGTTTTGTTATTTTGAAACATCTAAAGCAGTGTACTAATTATCCCTAGTATTATTATCAGTATTATAATTGGAGTTTGTCTAGGACGAAAGGAAAAACTAAATATGGTTGTTCTTTTTTTTTTTTTTTTTTTATTCCAACGCCATCGTCATTGTGGTATATTTTATCTATAGATATCTGTGAAATTGACCAAACTCTTTTGGCTCGCGGTGAGCAGGAGCCATGTAACTAGTGCTAGAGCTAAATCATTAAGAGTTAAGGAATTCAGAAGAAAAAGTTGTACTCAAAAAATCTTATACTGGACTAGGATTCCACGTTATAGAATATCTAGAGGTTGCTGGCTTCTTATTGTAAATACCACTAAAAGGAATCGTTTTAAAATATTTTCATCATCCCAATTGATCCCAAAGATCAATAATAACACTGACCTATTATAATAATTATCAAGGCTTAAGTACGAGAGCCCCACATACATATTTTTACAGAACAAATAATACAACTAAATTCAATTGATAAGTGCATGGATCGTACTTATTTCTTTGGGAAAATCTCCCCCATTTTTAAAAGTAATTGGTGTACTCTTTTTGAGAGTATTTTCCGAGATAGATGCTAACCTGACCGGAAGTCTCTTGTGGGATTACCTTTTTATCTTAATGATTCCCCGATAACTTGCCTGCCATCAGGGAAACTGTTTGTGAAGGGGATGGTTCTCCCAGGCGAAAACTTCAGTTTCTTGTTGGGGGGAAATATTAGTTCATCTAATAATGACTGTGTTGATCAATTTGGCACTATCAAAATACCCGTAGCTTTGTCTACCTTTATTTATTTATTTATTATCATTATTATTATTATTATTATTATTATTATTATTTGTAATACTCTTTAAATTAGTGAAAATGGTGAAAGAGCATATAGAAATCCATTTCCTGCCAATTTAACGTGAATGCGTCAACACATATGCTATCTGGGCCTGGTTCCCTGAACATATTTCTTACATTTTCCATTGATCTTGGAAGCAAAAAGATCAATATCTGGGGTACTGTACTTATTTATAACTTGAAAAAAGAAACTATTGTTATTTAATTCAACTTCGGTATCTTTAATCTAATTTCTGGACATAGAATCGGCTTCGATTTTATACTTTGTGTTTTTATATGGAGCAAATATAAATATTTTCCTCGATTCGCCCTAGCCCCAGATAATTCTAGTTATCTTACTTAATAGAGAATGTCGAACACTACCCATCTTATTAATGCAGTTACATTATCTATAAGAAGTAATAATAATGTTCCCTGAGGCAGATTGCCTGCGAAACATTTGAGGGCGTAAAACGCAGCATCTTGTTCCTAACAGATACTACGATATTATTGCTTCCCTGTTGCTCCCAAAATTCTCTAGCAAGCCAATTTTTTGACGCATTTGAGAATATTTCCCCACAGAAATATTTTTGATCTATTTGTTTTTTGGATCTCTTAATATTATGTAACCACCAGTTTAGTTCCTGGTTTAATTACTTCGAAAAAAACATGTCTTAAAGTTATTATAGTTTTGTCTTAGAGCTTTTAGTCTAATTATCTCAAATGGTTTCACATGAAACCATTCATAAATCAAGGTAGGTGATATCGATACTAGCTTCCCCACTAGGGATGCAACCGTTCGAATCTCACAAACCCAAATTATTTCAATAACTCTCCGTTTCTGGTCCATCCTCTCCTCTTTTAACCTTTTCTTGTAAAACGGCCACCCTGAGTAAAAATATATCATATTATTATTATAATTATTATTATTATTATTATTATTATTATTATTAATTTCAGCTGCCGCCTTTTCCTTTTATCTCCTGGCATGATTTTGCTTTTAAAAGAAAATTGTGCCAAACAAGTAGTACCTATGGGATTTGAATTTGCAGCTGTTGTACTGTCTTCATTTATAAACGGATTTATTTCAAATTTCCTTTTTAAGAAAAGCATTATGATAAACACTCGCTCTTTTTATTCGAAGTGGTTTCCGTTTTTCCCTTATTTAATGTATCGATGGCCGTGTAGCCACCTTCTTCTGAGTCGCTGAAATCGGAATTCGACTCTAAAAAAAGAGATGAAAAATTTTGAAATAATTAAATTTGCAGCAACAAATCTGCAGGTGATATTTTAGTTAAAACAACTATCCTGTGAAGTATACAGCTATTTTGCAGACAATGGTCTGCGGGTGATATTTTAGTCAAAACAACTAACACCCTGTAGAGTATACAGCTATTTTGCAGACAATGGTCTGCGGGTGATATTTTAGTCAAAACAACTAACACCCTGTTAAGTATACAGCTAGTTTGCAGACAATGGTCTGCGGGCGATATTTTAG
>JAEQML010050901.1:0-46696 GCA_016904865.1 Pissodes strobi
TAACCGTTAAAGCCAATAAGCCTCGTCTAATAACATCTAGACTTAAGAGGCATATCAATATCTTTGGAAGGTGGCTGTTGGACTGGAAAATTACGCTGGGAAGCAAGAAGTGACAAAGGCAATGCCAGAAAAAGAAGCCTCGCGTCGCGTTAAGGAAAGCTCTATCTTGCGTATTTCATTCGTGTAGAACATATTGCTCTTAATCCGCGCAAGGTATCTTATCCGAGCTCGTTAGCCTTTCTAGTTAATTAAACAAATCATTCTCTTAAATGTTTGATCTTTTTATTCTTATTTTGGTATAGATAGAAAGATGGGTATAGGAATTAAATCACCAGAGTTCTATAATTCGTAATCGACCTAGGAAAATCAGTAGATTAAAGCTGTCATTAATAGAAAGAATTTGAGGGTACAAATATGTTGTTTGTCTGAAAACGTAGTCAATTTTCACGCGAATAAGCTTCTCGATCCTAAGCGATTAAGGGCAGAAGTAGATCGTCTCTCTAAGAGTGTTCTCAATTTTCGTTCGAAAAAAAATTAGAATCCGAAAAGGTTATCTGTTAGGTTACAAAAGCTGATTGAAATACCTATTAAGAAATTCCAAATTATCAAACGTAATAGACTTCCGAATAGAATTCTTCCAATTGATGGCCACGTCCACGTTTCACGTGGGTCCAACATGGCTCATCCAGGGCAGTCATGCGTTGACTCCCCCGGGCCGGACACAGTGCGGGAGGAAGCTTGCCTCAGACGCCTGGGAAGCGGCCAACGGAGTAGGCTTCCTAGATAGATCCTGTTCTATGTTGCTTCTCAAGGACTATCTCTATAGAACTATCCAGTCTGGCTTTTCGCGTGCCCTAACTTTTCCCTAGCTGAATCTCTTAATTCTGTCTATACTATCGGTCAACCTGACCAAAAATTTTCCTTTTATAGACGCAATATAAACATGGTTTATGGATATGGACAAAGAGTCATTTAATAAGTTTACGGTGCAGGGGAGGGATACCCCAGTGCCGGTCGGTGATGATGGTGGACGTGCTGGCCACGCCCGACCGTCAGCCTGCGACAGTACAGGGCGTGAGATGGCTGACCAGGCCTCCGGCCAGGTGTCAATGGATGAGCAACCGGAGTCTGAAAGCCGTACTAGTAGCAAAGTGTTGGCGAAGGCCAAAGTACTAAGTGCACAAAGCACGCCAATCAAGAAACGGCCCAAACATAATGGTAGGGCTTTAAAGACATTAATTTATATAACTAATATTAAGGATAAGTCGTCCGGCACGGCTGGTAGACAATCGAGCTGGACCGACATAGAAACAAGGCCTGACTCGGACGAGGATACAGATGCTGACGAACTCTTCGGTACGCCATCAAACATGGGGCCTACCGATAGGGCGGAGCAGTTCTGCGCTGGTGACGTGTACGCATCAGGGACCTTAGCAGAACTGGCTACACTTGATCAATCGTTCACTCATAGGACTCACGGACCTATCAATCAAGAAACTGAGGATGTACATGCTGATACTGAACTTGCAGGTGGTGGTAGTAAGGCTGTCCAGAGCTTAAAAAAGCTCTAAAAAATCTATTAATGTAATCAATAATAAAGCCGAGATGCATGACACCTCTGGCACTGGTACGCCGGTAATAAATGGCAAAGAACAAGACCTAGGATATTGAAACGGCCACAAATACAATTTAACCGAGAAGAACAGGGTAAAGTGCGTGAGGGAGTGAAAGGCGTTCTGAATGTACTAACCGATATTGTATGTGAGGCTGGAATAGCGATTGGAAAGGGTAGCAGCCCGGGCTAACAATGTAGAAAATGTATGGGATGATGAAGAGATGAGGAGAGATATACAAAAACTAAAATCGGACCAAGGCAGATCATTAAAAGCTGATTTGTGCGGCAGTGCCACTACTGTAACAGAAAAAACTGATGAAAGAGAGACAGACAGCGAAAAAAACTGGCAATTTAACAGAGAATTCTGAAGGGTTCGTCTCTGGACAACCCAAAAAAAGGAAAATGTGGAAAAAAACGTGCACGCAAGACCTATGCTAAGGCTATCAGCACAGACAGTGGCAAGAATGTAGGCAAGACATTAACAAGGCAAGAAAGCGAGGTGGCAAAATGGGTGCCCTACCAAGGGACCCCCCAGACACGAAGTACTGGTGAGGAAAGTAGATAATGGCAATACTATGGATAAAATCAAGGAACTGATCGATGTTAAGCGTGTGGGAGCGCTTCAAAACATTGTAAAGCTAAGCCGAGGAGACATCATTCTTAAATGCTGTACAAATGAACAGGCTGAGACAATAGAAGCAAACCTGGCACAAGATGGTATTCAGACCCAAAAGAACAACGCTGGCAGAAGAACTATGATACTGATAACTGGCGTTGAGACAGGTCTAAGCGACGCAGAGATAATAAGTGAAATTGCGAATAATAATCAGAATGTAAGTGGCTTGCTAAGGTCTACAGACAGAAATAGCCAAATTTTTAAAATAATTGCCAGGAAGCTGGAAGGCATGTAGAAATGAACACAAAGAAAATGTGGTCGTTGAAATGAACCCAGACATCTTTAAGTGTTTTATGAGACAGGGCAAAATAGTGCTGAATTTAACATTACATGTGGTGGGGACGGACATACAAGTAAAGTCTGCAATTCGAACTGTATATGTTATAAATGCGCGGGCAGCCACGATGGAAAGAACTGCGAGGAACGCGCGGCACTGCAGTGTATAAATTGTAAAAAGGCTGGGCTTGTGCAAAGGAAGCACACTGCAAGGGATAAGAAGTGCCCAACTCTAATAAAACGTAGGGACAGACAAAAATTAAATACAGATTATGAATAGGACAGGTCAAGTCGTTAAGAGTTGCCCGGATAGCATAACACAGATTATGAATAGGACAGATCAAGATGATAAGAAGTGCCCGGATAGCATAAGAATAGAAACTAACTTGGGGAGGGGTAGAGAAGCAACGCACCTACTGTGGGATTGGGTCCAAAAAGACATAAATAAGATTCACATAGTCATTATATGCGAACCGTATCATAGGACAGCTAAAGTAGCCGGATACTGTAGGTCCCAGATGGCGAAAGGCAAGGTGGCAATACATGTTCACGATAGCATAAGCCAGACAACTGGCCGCTACAATGATGGTGAAAATGTAAGTAGCTGTAGAATCAGGGGCAAAGAAGGCGAAATAATAGATGTCGTTGCTGTATACGACGAACCACGTGGCTTAGTTAATAAGAGACTTGAAAGAGTAGAAAACAGACTAGCACAAGCCAAGTGCTTGTTGCTAGCTGGCGACTTTAATGCTAAGAACATGTTATGGGGCGAACCACACACAGATGTCCGAGGACAACTCTTACAGGAATGGACTGTAAGGAGTGGGCTCGTGGTGGCCAATGATAGGGACTCAAACCCAACCTACCCTTCATCTAGAGGCTCTAGCTGGATAGACCTTACAATATATAAAGGCATAAAGATTACTGATTGGCTGGTATATCAAATGTGAAGACGCTAAGCGACCACAAATACATAGAATATATGGTTGCAAACATAAAGGCAAACAGAGTAGGCGAAAGATCACGTGAAGACTTCAATAGAACAAATTTGGTAGATTTAACAGCTTCGCTGCAAAGTATAACAGAATCGGGAGCTCTTGGCACTATAAATGACATAGATATGGCAATAGAAAGGTTCGAGAGAGAAGTTGCGAACATAGGCAGAAAACATATAAAGCGAACAAAGATTCTCGAGGATGATTATACTTCCTGGTGGGACGATGAAACCCAAAAATCTAAAACGGACCTAAATAAGGCAAGAACGCAGTGGCGGATGTCTAAGGTTGATGGCGATACTGAGCGTTCAGAGAGCTTAAGGACAGAACGTGCATAAAAAGCTGATCAAGCTCAAAAAAGTGATAGTGTGGCCAGAGAGCTGGATGATATGTCAGCAAATCAGCCTTGGGATAGAGTCTGGAATCTGGTTAACAGAGATAGACCCAGACCAAAGATAAAACTGTCATTATTAGAAGACGAAGTTCTCACACAGGATACATACGATCAATATCTGATTGACAAGTATCATCCGAGCGTCTCGGACCAAGATTCTGAGTGGCTTAATGAAGTAGATAGACAAATGTTAATGGAAAATAAGATGGGTGATGACTTTACTATGTGTGAAATTGCAAACATTGCACAAAACTTAAACGACAAGAAGGCCACTGGGCCGGAAAGTACGTTCAATAAGTATGCTAAACTTGTATGGGCAGCAAAAGGTGATTACCTGTTAAAGATATACAACGCGTGTCTTAGGACCGGATATTTTCCAGTAACATGGAAGGCTGCAAAGCTGATAAGCTTGCTGCCAGTTTTTGGTAAAATTTTAGATAAAGCTTTAAATGAGCGAATAAGAACTGTACTGGAAAGAAATCATAAACTGAGTCAAACACAGTATGCATTTAGAAAAGGCACTGGCACGATAGATGCCATTGAGAGAATCGTTACAGACGTGTCCACATTTAAGGATTGCAAGTTGCACCAGGTGCTAATACTGTTAGATCTGAGTAACGCTTTTAACTCTGCCTGGGCAATTTCAGTGCTAGAGGGCTTAAATAAATCCGAAGCACAAAATGGCTTGGTATGTCTGATCTGGAGCTTTTTAAGGAACAGGAAAGTTAGTAGCGGAAACGTAACAAAAAGTATAGAGCGCGGCTGCCCGCAAGGGTCCAGCCTTGGCCCCACATTTTGGATACTGTTAATGGAGGAATGGTTCCGTGGGGTAAATAACTTTAGCAATGAGCTAGATATAAACGAGGGCCCGAACCTAGGCAATATAAAATGCCAGGCATACGCTGACGATCAAGCAGTTATAATAGCAGCCAAATCCGTAAAAAAGATCGAGGCAATATGGGACTTGCTAAAGGACAGTTATCCAGCTGGAGCAAAAAGAACAAATTAAAATATAATATGGAGAAAACAGAAGTACTATTCTTACCATCTGGTGGTATAAATATCAGACCCCTGTGCTACGATGGGAGGACGCAGCTTTGGAACGTTCGGAGACAGTCAGGTACCTGGGGGTACTGGTCGATAGGCAACTGCTCTTTTTAGAGCATATAAAGGCGATAAGGTCCATAACCGGGATAGCCCTGAATATTACGTAATATTACCAATATCCTTACCAAAAAATAAATTAGTAGTAATTTTGCATCACTAAGACTGGGCACTGTTTGCCATAATGAGGTGACAACATTTAATGACTTTGCAGAGCGAGTGGTGGACAGTGAGGCGATACCGCCGGAGAACATGCAGCTCGGTGAGGCAGAGTAGCATAGAGCGAGTGCGAGTTTAAGTCAGATGAGTGAACTGATCAATGTAAAGATTTAAATTCTTTTAAAATTTCATTTGAGTAAACTAAACAAATATAAAATTGACAAATAAAGTGTGATAGAGTAAAGATGAGAATGGCAGTCTGTCTGAATGTAACAAATATGCAGGGTTCAAATATCTTATGCACCACGTGTGCAATACTCTTTTAAATTATTAATAAAATAAATGATATAACTGCACGGTAGGGGGTAAATAGCAATTGTAATACCAAGGGTAACATTGTTCTATTTTGGCTGAATATAATAATCATGTAGAGCACAAGCCTCAATGTATTGCTGTCTGTAACGTTCTAATTCTCTCAAAACATGTATGTAAATAAGCAAGAATAACAAGCATGTAAGGTGGATGTAGTTATAAGACGTTAGGAACGTCAAGCTCATATGCACTGACAAATTAAATGTATTATTGATGACTGCGATATTCTCTATTAAAGCTGTAATTAAATATGTAAAGAACATGTAATATGTAATTTTAAAATCACAAGTCTATGTAAATCTAGATGTAACATTAAAGATTGTATTAAACTATGTAAATAAAGTTGAAAAGAAAAAAAGTCTTCTTTCTCCGCTGACGGTGCGCGGGCACATCGTCTGGTCCCTCGGGGCCTTTCGGTGGGTCCGTTCATCTGGAGAAGCGGAGTTGGAATGGGTTCCCTTGACAGTGGTTTTGTTGGATAATCGGTATATATGTAATATGCATATATGTAAACTGTAGGCGAGCCGATCGCAAAAAGACGAGATTTCACCGGCGATAGTGTCGCGTGGACCATTAACTAAAATAGAAACTATTTTGAATGATCATAATGATTTTATAAAGTTATAGGACCGTTGCGGATGAGCTAGAAGCGGGGATTTCGGCCGAAGAAAATATCGTTATAGCGTTCGCCGACGACATGAAAATTCTTAAGCGAAATTTTTCGTTCCCTGAATGTCGGTCGTAGCGTTTTTGTCGGTTCGGAATCTCCGATGCATGTCGATTGAAGCTGTATCCTAGCACTGTAGCGGTTGCCGACGATGGTGGCGATAATAAGGAGGCGGATCGCGAGACGCGTCATCACGAGTTGATCGGTGGCCCCGTGAGAGGCGGAGAAGACGCCGACGCCGACGGACGGGGTAGATACGAGGAGACGCAGGTAAAGTGATGATTTTGAGTTGGGCTTTTCGCTTTTGCATTGCGGCAGTAAATTGTTTCAGCAATAGTACTCGATCAGGTCAATAGAAGTCGACGGGACGATAATCAGGTCGGAAACAGATACGTGAATTTGACGGATATAGACAGGATAGTAACTTTGCCTACGTCATTTACAACAGGTGATCATCACACGCAACGTCAATATTTGGATATTATAAGTGTCGTCGGGTGTTCACGGTAAGCTCGACCTGTTTATCAACTTCACGCGAAAAGAAAAACCATTGTAAGACAAACATGAATCCTCCACGATAATATATTCACGTGTAATCCGGTGTGGCCGGAGATTACTAAGAGTTTAGGGATATATAAAAATCTTGCCACCAAGTCCGTGTTCAACAAAAAGTCCAATGCTCTCTTGAACGAAATTGTAAATGATCAGATTTGCGGTAAGGTTAAGAATCATTTATTATTGACGTGGATCGCAGAGGATAAGGTCGACGATGTCGAGGATATGGATCGGGTCGTGTGTGCTTATTTACCTGACGTAAACGAGGAAAAGGATCTCTTCGATTTGGTATCGCGGGATCATATGCATCGACCGTGCGGCACCCAAAGTCCCAACGTTCCTGGCATGACGGAGGGGAAAAATATTGCGAGATTGCGGCTATCGGAGATGGCGGAAATGCGCGTCCTCGATACAAGTGACCTAGCGAAGGCAGATTTCCAGAGTAGTGCGGTATAATTGGTATGTTCTATCGAAGTATAATTGTCACGTTAATGCGGATATATGTGGTGGTTTGGCGTCAATGGAATATTTGCATTATTATGTCAGGAAAGGATTAGAATGAGTGAGTATAGGTTCGCGATTGGTTTCCGAAGAAGAGGACGGACAAACGCATGAGGAAGTTTTGGTAGATGAGATCAATCAGAGTATGTCGGCTGTAGATTTGTGAGTTCGATGGAGGCCTGTTGGAGGTTGTTTGCGTACAAGTTATCTGGACTTTCTCACTCCTGCATTGCGTTGCCTTTACATTTGCCGAGAGGGAGTTATCTCGCCTTCGACGAAGATCTAGACATAGACGGCGTGGCGTCGGATATTTCTAAAAATACCAAGCCCTTAAATTAAATTCCGTCGATGCTGCAGCCAGACAATATCTCTAGCACGAAATTCCCGATCATTATACGTGGGATTCGAAAAATGGTGAATGGAAGGCTACGGCGCAGATTTCTAAGACGATCGACACTATAATCGAGGTATTTTATGTCGGTGATATGGAGAAAGTCTTTTGAGATTGTTGAGGTATCATAAATATCCGGAAAGTTTCGAAGATCTGAGAAAGGAGAAATATTTTAAGGTAGAATGGCGAATATCATAGCCGTTTGGAGAAGGCAGTCCTCAAAGATAATTCCAAGAGGTTGCGTAGGTTATTCGCTTTGTTATGTTCCGTGGCGGAGGATGAGTTGAATCAAGTTCCAGAGTTGTGGAATATTTATAAAAGACATATGGTAGACGATTTTATGAGAAATCTTCCCGATGTTTCTTATAGGGATGCTCTTTTCGCCGCCGCCAATCATATCGATAAGGTGATCTACGCATCATTACGTTGTTATCGTTAGGTTGCGTGATTTACGACGAGGAACAGGACGTCAGTATCAGGTTGTCATTCGTAATGAGCTTAATTTACCCTTAGAAACGGAGGAGGAAGAAGGCGTCGAGGATGTAGATAGTCTAACTATTATCGAAAGAGGTTTTGTCATCAACGAAGATATTTCGGCTACTTCTAACTCTAAATTTGACATAGAGGATCGCTTATTTACGTATAATTAAGGCCGTCGCTCAATCTTTGAGTCGTTTGGATGTTTACGATGATATGTTAGTGGATTTCGATCTCGAGGATATAGATGACGAATTGTTGCATTCGATTCGAAATTATAGGGGAAATGTTTTCTGTTTGGACGGTCCCGGTGCAAGGGCGTATCCAGGATCTGAACTGCTGGGAGGGGGGTGGCAGACCAATAAAAAAGCAATAGTTTTCTTCTTTTTATTAGTTATTAATAACCGTATTCTATTCTAGCGTATAGGGGAGGGGGGGGGGTGTAGCAGCCCCCCTGCCCCTCGCTGGGTACGCCCTTATCCCGATGGCTTGTTATTCGAAACAGTGGCGGTGGCTCGGACGGGGATTGCCGCCTGTGTTCGCGGCAAGACGGCTCATAGAACTTTAAGGTGGTGCTTGGATTTAAACGAGCATTCTAGAGCCGGTTTCGATATGGGACGTCAGGAGACTGAAGATATTCGTAGGAGTGGTATCATCGTATGTGATAAAGCTCCGATTAGCCATAAATACGATATCGAATCAGTCGGTAGGTATTTGAGAGAGGAAATGGGACGTTCGGTGAGAAGCGCTTCATATTTGGCGCATATTTTCGACAGATTCCTCCCGTCGTTATCGGAGTCAATAAGGTCAAGGTTATTGACATTTGGGATTGGTTCAGCTTCCACTGAAAGAAAATATGAGTTCAAAATTGAGAGAGGCCGTTCTGTCGGTCGTTGGAAACAGGACTTCGCTAATCGTCAGTAACTGGTCCGATTATTTAATGGGTTTGGGAGAAGGTCAAGTCGAATATCAGAAGGTCCATTTTAGAAAACATCCAGTCAGTCAGTGCATAGAAATTCCCGGGGAATTGTCTTTCGATTTGGATGATATTCTTTCGTTCTGTTGCAAGGATTTCGATTTTTCCCCTCACAATTATGATAAATTTTCTCAGCGTGTTTGTTATCGTACGGTATCGACGGTGAGGATCAGGTTCGTACTTGTTATAGCGTCGATGAAATCGTAAAGGGTGAATACGACGAACTGTTTATTCCCGCGGATATCATCTATTCGATCGAAGTGTCTGGACGTCCTCCGCACGAGCTTAATTTGCGATTAGGGGCGATGGTCATCTTATTAAGAAATGTAGATGTCGCTAGAGGGCAGTGCAACGGCACGAGAATGAGAATGGTCGTTGTTATTGTTAAGATGTCAAATTATTCGTTGGAATGTCAAATGTTAGGAATTAGTAAAGGTAAAATAATATGGTTACCGAAGTCCATAATGTCTTGCAAAAATTCAGCTTCGCCGGGGAAGTCAATAGTTTTGAGTTTCCTATTCGTTTGGCTTTCGGCATGACAATAAATAAACCTCAGGGTCGGCTCGTCTTTTCTCATGGGCAGCTTTACGTTGCGTTTTCTAGAGTAGGAAGCCATTCGGATATGAAGGTATTCGTAGAGGATATTGATAAACAGGGTAAGTTTCAATGCAGTCATGGGAATATGATTTTTACTAAAAACGTTGTTTACGATGAGGTTCTTCGTTTAGCTTCCGTCGTTTCTGATACTTCGCGGGATCAATCTTTGAAATTGAAGAATGAGAAAGAATGTGTATGACGTAGATGAGCGTACGTTTGATGACACTTAATCACATCATTACTAATATTACGATATTAACGACGGCGCTGCGGAAAATGTAGGTGATGGTATGAACGAGGTTTATGACATATATACCAATTTGCCCAGTATGTTGACAGGTTTGCGTGGTTCGGCGTTTCATAAGAGGAAATTTTCAGGTAGCGATGTTAAGATGCAAGACAATTTCAATTTCGTGCAAATAATATTACATTATATTAATGATATTAGATGGTGTTTATAATACAATAAATGTTTTTCTTTATTTAGTCGTGCTATATGAAACTTACCCCACGTAGCTATTTCCTTCATTAGAGAACCAACTTGATTACTAAATACTTGTGTAAACAATGAGACCTTCATACTCTCTTTCAAAACATGTTTATCTGACAGTTTTGAACACATGCGATCTTCTTGGCCCACATGTAGGAAATACAAACTTCCAATATGACCCCACTTAGCAACCATGTCCCTATTTTTAAAATGATTTTTTTTTCTAAGAGTTGTTTCTTAATCCTTTAAACAAATGAGGTACATCATACAGGAGAATGATTTTCTCATTATTTATAAGAAAAATACATTTTCGTCACCCTATCTTCGAAAGTATTCTTCTGTGTATTTTAATAAAGAGTTAATGCTACTTGATTTGAACCCCGTTCGTCACACACTGTTGCAACAACATAAAGTCCTATGCCCTGACATTTCCCTATAACGATTGCTGGGAGTTCCATTATAGTAGACACCCTCAATCATATCTTCTTTCCTATTGTCTTGACCTTCACAAGAGAGAGACATCTCATCAAACAGTAGGACACAGTACTTCTCTTTCTCATTCATTTTGGTGATGGATTATTTTACATTAGAAAATAAATGTTCATTAATACCTGGCATGAGTGGAATTCTGTTCAAAAAATTATGATGGTTTTTCGTGAAAGAGAAAACAATTTTGATAAAAACCTATAACCTTTACACTAGCTTTGAGAAGTGAAAGACCCAATACTTTATCATCGACTGTAAATCTGCTTGCTTTTGGTGTTTTTTTGTATGTTTTAATTTGAAATAAAATGAAGTTACAGGTAATTGTGTTAACATTCTCAAATATCTTTCCTAAATCTTTATCTTCAATTGATTTCTCAGCTTGATGCAATCTGCTTTTATAAGACTAACCGACTTTCTAATTCTGACATTTTATTGTCCCAATCTTTGACTGTCTTATATAAAACTTATGCCTTGGGTGTTGGGACTGATTGTCAAGTTACATTAACTGACTGCGGTATTCTTCTCCTAGTCTTGCAACCTAAAGGAAAACATTTATTGGAAATTCAGGCATATTTATAAATTGTATTTATTTATGCACAAAGCTAAAATAGACATGTTCAACGTGAGGTTAATTTTATTTAGCAAATAAAAGATGTTAAAAAATTTAGAGCTCTTAGAGTATTGTTTGATAATCTATTGATTTTTAAAAAACATGTTTCCGATGTTGACAGCAGAAGAGTTAAGATGTACGGTTTTGTTGTGCGAAACACTAGAGAATTAGAGATATTAATTGTATTAAGATGTATTTTTCATTTGTGCGCAGTATTCTTAAAAACGCGCCAGTTGCCCGGAGTCTTTTTTAACAATGTCACAGTTGTGTTGTTGAGAACGTACAGAATAGGTTTAAACGGTTTTTATATTATAGGGAAACTGGTTTATATGACACAACAATATCCAAGTCTGTATTACTTAAACGGTACAAGATGTAAACACTATCAAGTAGAAGGGATATAAATACTTTATTTCATCTACATAAATTGATGAACTCACAGATTGATAATTCATGTCTTCTTTTGTCCTTAATTAATATCAATTAATGTACCTGCCTACACTATACGAAATCCCACGACTTTTTATTATCACGTTACTCCTAGAAATACCATTCAGATTAACGCGCCCTTGCTACGAAAGTATAATTTTTTTTTATTTGTGTGTGCCACAGGCCACGAACGGCTAAGGCCTATAATATACCCGTAAGGGTACCGTGACCAGTTTTATGTCTTATACCGTCAATGTTGCCCAAGTATCGAAACATGCACATTTGGTGCACGTCACGACACTTTTAGACAACGCAGTAGTACTTCCACGGTCGTTATTGTAGAACTACAGTAACTACTACTTTTGCACGACTATAACAAGATACAACAAAGCTGAGATATTTTTGGGGTTAGTTTTAATCATTTCAGAAGGGTCTTGTGTGATACCCTTACCGACTAGTCGACTATATGACTCGGTGTGACTGGGTCACCTTGACTTATTTTCTTATTAGACTACATGTTACATGTAGGATTGTTAGTGTATAGTTTTGAAGTGTTAACATTTTAATTAGACCTGTTCTGTAACTAGTAATTAGATTACTGTTGAATAGGCAAATAAATAAATAAATAAAACCCTTAATGATCTGGCAATTTCCAAAGAAATCATTTATTAAAGACAATCAGATGCAAACAAATAGCTTTCTTATTAAGCTCTATAAAAGTAGTGCTCACCGATTGCTCACTTTACTCCCACCTCTTATACCCATCATTTTTCCACTCTAATCCAAAACCCAAATTTTCCAAAATAAAACTAAACCCCTTCACAAGTGTGTGGGTCCTTTCGGATTTAACACTACTCAAAGTAATAAATACTTACATCTCTCTCTTTTGGGCATTGATGGACATTTCTGTGGTGCTTGGAATTGACAACCATCAGAAATTCTTTGGAGGTGCCTGGCTTTGGGCTAACGCCTGTAGATAAAAATATATATTAAGACATTTATTATTTACATAAATATATATGTATACCTATATCTATTTTTATAGGTAGAAATATTAAGTACTTCTGTTAATGTTCAAATACAGATTTAATCTTTTTAGATCAAAAGTTACTATTCTCAGTAGAAAATAAATGTGACATTTAATAATACATAATGAATCAATTAGGAAATCATCAACATATAACTATAAATAAAAGTTTCCCACTTCTCATAGATGATAAAGTAGATGTCACTAGGACAGTAGAATCAGACTTACCATGAAGAGTGCTTAATGTACATTTATCCAATTGTGCACAAGATGCTGGCTCTGGATGATCAGCTGACATAGCTAAACCTATAAATTTAAATAAATAGAAAGTATAATATAAGTAACAAAATTATTGAATAATATTATCACATGGATGTGTGTATGTGTGCACTTACTTTTGGGTCTTTGTGAAACTAGGCATCTAGAAGTGTCAAAAGCATGAAGAATGACCGATGCAACAGCATCATGCAATTTTTCAGATGTTCCTGATACAGGCTATATATGAGCTTTTTCTGAAATTATAGTACAGTATTTAACATCTATTTATTTATTTACAGTGTCAAGCAACAATAATTAAAAAGACCACTTGCAAGAATTATTTATTAAATTAACATTTTGTAAAAATATAAAATTTCAGAAATGAAAAATTTAGTATCGATGGTCAAAGAGAATTTTGTTCAGTAAAAAATACAAAGCAACATCTAATAATTGTATCCCCATGTCTGGAAAATTGATATAATTCTTGACACCTTTGAGTCGATTATGCAATTTATTTTTAATATGTAGGTATACAAATTTTAATGTTATGTATTGTATGATTTTAATGTAATTTTTTTAACTTAAAGTAATGAGAACATGGTCACCTCGTTTAATTTCCATCAGACTTTCTTTCAATCGACAAGAGCGACTAAAAAGGTTCTTCATGCCTAGGTAATATAAAGCACTTAGAATCAGATCATCCTCCGATATTGGAATACTTAACGTTATCACACTTCAGTTGCAGCCTCGATAACAAAACTCGATTTATTATCAGAATATTCGAGGATTGCGCACCAAAGCACCGCAATTTATGATATCCGTTGGGAGCAGCGATATGATTGCATCATGCTTATTGAGACATGACTCTTCGGGGATCACTGTTCACCAGTTTTTCACTGAAAATTACTCAAGTGTTTCGCTGCGATCGCGACTATGACCAACTGGACTGCGGCCGAGGTACTGGCGCCCTTATCGCCATGAAGCCGGAGTACCAATCGAGAACATTTTCCGCTTCCAAGAGCCTTGATATGAGAGCGTTTGGGAGTTTGGGTATTCTTGGTTGTGTCTTCTTCCCTCTTGGATCAGCCCTCGATGCTTATGTTCACTTTGCAAACACCTGTGAAGGCATAGTCAGTAAATATAACAACCTCAATTTTTTCATCTTCGGCGACTTCAACCTGCCTGGCGTGGGATCGCTCGAAGAAGAAGGCTATTTGAATCCAAGGGGTATCCGTAATACCATAGAAAAAGCTATGATCGACTGTATGTACTTCTTGTAGCTCCAGCAACGCAACAATATTTCGAATTCAGTGGGTAGGAAGAAGCTGTGATCGACTGTACTTCTTGGAGCTCCAGCAACGCAACAATATTTCGAATCCAGTGGGTAGAATATTGGACTTAGTATTTGCCAGCGATATAAGATAATCGAAAATAAACAAAAGCGAATTTTCACTAATACAATTGGACGCATACCATCCCCCTCTAGAATTCCTCTTTGACAGCAACACGTTGCAGTTTATCGACAGTAAGTCTAACATCACTTTGCAATCCATAGACAGGAAGACACAGACCTTCTGGTGCGACAATTCTATGACATTCTGCAGGAAGCGATCGACACATATGTTCCACCAAAAATAGTAACCAGTAGCAAATTCCCAAAATGGTACTCTCCTGCTTTAAAAAAGATGATAGCTCAAAAGAATAAAACTATATCGAAGATGCAAGATCTCTGGAAGTGAGTGTGACTATTAATTATACTCAGTTTCATATTGAACTTTGTTACATATCTCATCGGCAGAACATATGATTCCGGGAAATGTAAAACACTTCTAGGGTTTTATAAACTCACTGGAAAAGGATTCTGGCACACCCAAAAGAATGCATAACGATGGCAGCTCTCTAGAAATAGCAAATGCCTTCGCCGATCACTTCCAATCAATTTATTCTGATCACACTAGGATGACTGTGGATCCTGAAATACACGAGAGTATGGTGCAGAGCAGCACGCTAATCCAGCATCAGTTCACCATGGTCGAAGTTACAACAAAACTCAAGGAGCTTGATTGCAGTGAGAACGCCGGCCCAGACGGAATTCCACCTATATTTTTAAATCGATGTTTGTAGTCGCTTGCTGCACCAATTTGCACGATCTTCCAAAAAAACATTCAACAAAGCAGTCTTTCCACTTATCTAGAAAGATTCCATCCTGTTTCCCATTTACAATTCCGATGATAGAACCGAAATTGGTAATTACAGAGGTGTATCAATGATATCCACGGTGCCGAAGATTTTGAGATCAATTCTGACAGATGATATCTTCCATACCTACAAAAACTATCTAACCGAAAATCAGCACAATCAGCAACGCGGTGCATCAAAACTTCCTAGTTTCCAATATGGATATGAGAAAGCAAATCGATATTATGTACACAGACATATCTAAAGTGTTTGATAATGTTTGCCATAAGCTACTTCCCACAAATATCTCAAATATGGGAATTGGCGCTCACTACTTGAACTGGATTGGAAGCTATCTATCGGATCATCGACAGCGTGTACTCATGGGAGGGGTTACCTCTAAAGAGATCCAGGTGTCGTCGGATGTGCCTCCCCACATTGGTCCAGTTCTGTTTTTTGCTATTTGTCAACATCAGTCATATTTCGAAATATCTCGTCATGTTTCGAAGAATCAGACTTTCTTATGTACGCAAATGACCTAAAATTTTATAATATTGTGGAAACATCGTCCACTAAACTCCAACAAGATCTGGAGCCCCTGGTTTTATGGTGCAAGAAAACGTGCCTAAAACTAAATGTTAAAAAATGTGAAAAATGAGCTTTTACAAGGGGATCAATTCAATTAACCACAATAACACCATCGACAGTGAGACTGATGAATCGCTAACTTTCTTTAATGATCTAGGGGCAATTATCTATGATTCATTTTACATGTGGATCAAATAGTTTCGAGAAGCTTGCGGCTGCTTGGATTTATAAAGAGGAACACTGCACTGATGACGGACACAAAGGCAACTTCCACACTTTAGAACTGTTTAGGGCGCAATATACTGGAATAATAATACTAATAATAATAAATAAAGCATTATTGCCAAAAAAGTACAAAATTCTTTTCAGACAATAATCAAAAATAAATCAAAAATAAAAGCCGGCCCAATACAGATCCCTGAGGGACACCTGAGTTCATACAACGTGGAAGTGATTCACTGTTGTTAAGGAGCACTGTTTGTGAGCGTTCTTTAAGGTAAGAGCCGAGCCATTCTAAAGATTTGCCGTGGAAACCATACAGCTGAAGCTTAGCACACAATCAAAGTCCTTCGCAATATCGCAGAAAACAGCCGCTGCAACATTCCCCTCATTAATGGTCAGATACACAGTCTCAAGAAAGCCAAATATCGCATCACCAGTATTCATGGAAGAACGAAACCCGAATTGGCAGCTGGAAAGTATATTATGTCTATTAATAAAACTGATAACGCGCTTATAAACTAATTTCTCAACTACCTTGCCCAGAGTCGGAAGCAATGAAATGGGTCTGAAATTGGACCGATCACCATTGTCACCACCCTTAAACAGAGGTATTACTCTGCCAAGCTTCAGACAAGAAGGAAATATAACCGATAAAAATGAGGAGTTAATAGTTTTGGCAAGCGCAGAAAATGCGAAATCAGGGAGATTTAACAATATGTTAATAGATATGTCATCATATCCAGAGGTTTTTTTATTCTTGACTTCAAAGCAGATTCGCTTAACCTCCACTACATCGCACACTTGACTAACACGCGCGCTTGTCTTTAAACCAACCACAGCTAGCCCAAACTAACCAAAACCAACCAAGACTAACCCAGACTAACCATAATGAACCAAAGTAGAGTCAAGCGTGCTACACTCGCTTGTCTTTTCACTATTCCAAACTAAGCAAAACCAACCCAGACTAACCAAAACTAACCCTAAATTAACCTAAGTAAAGAGACAAGCATGCTACGTGCTTGTCTTCAGTATTAAGTAAAAATAATTGAAATTAACTTTAATTAACCAAACAAGCGCATTGAGCATTCTTATCAGCTTAATATCACTATCGCTTTGCCTGGCTTTAGTAATATATAAAATAATAATTTCAAGAATAATAGATATTGGTTAAAATCAGCACAACACAATTATTGACTAACATAAAATTATCAAACCGATATATGTATCATTTTAATTTGAAATCATATAGAATTAAAGAATAAATCTGGCAACACAGCCTTGTCTACAGACCTGCCCTGCGCCATATGCGAGATTTCAATAAAAACAAGATAATACAATGAAAGTCTGCAGACAAAAGTAGTAGCATTTACAGCTGTTTTTTTACGAGTTTTTGATGATTTTTTATAAAAAAAAATATTCTTCGATGGTTAGTTAATTTTAAAAATGTCCAATCTATGATAATCCTCCCAGAGAATATCAAAATAGCGTAAAATTTATGGGCTTACAACATTTACCTTCACCAAGAAAAAAATTAGATAACAATGGAATTAAAATCTTAACTAAAAAAAAAACTTTAACTGCGGAAGTTAGTGTATATTTTCCAATTTTTATAAGCAATGTTCTCAAATATTAAAATGTGTGATAATAAATGCAAAACAGTTAGCTAATAAAAGCAGAATTGATCAAACAAACAAAAAAAACAAAGGCTACTTTACCTAATTAAAAAAATAACTAAACCCAATACTGAACAAAAATCTCTCTTTGATAGCTTTGAATATAGTACTGAGATTGACCTTTTAAAGAATGTGAATAATTTCTTTTTGAATGTAGGTATGTCCAGATATAAATCAAAACACTAATAATATTAATTTGGAAAATACATATAGTTATCTGCTGAAAGTATTTTTTGGGCCAGCTACACCATTTGAAGTAATAAATTGTATTAAGAAAAAAAAATTAAAAAACTGTGGCCACAAATATATTCCAGTCAGCTTGTTCGACTAATTGTATCTTTGAGTGTCAACTTCAAATCAGATCAAGTCAAATTCAAATTCAAAACTGTGCTTTATTGTCCAAGAAGTAGATCTTATTGACAAAGCTAAAAATACACAATAAGTTAATTTTTTTAAAAATATAGAGTCAATAGACAGAACAAAGTCAGTCATTACTAAAATTAATATACAGAACTAAAAAAAGAAAAACACTAAAAACAAAATATTCTAAAATTTGTTAAATTTCAACAGTACAGTAGGAAGTCAAACAATAAAATACTAAAAGCATAGGTACCAAAAAACTTACTCTTAGTGGCGTGCAAACCAGCCCCTGCAGTGCGGGAGGGCCCCGGAGAACAGAGGGGCCCCGCAGGGGCCCCTTTATTTGTCTTATATAACTTCACCAAATTTTGTATTGAATTAACATTTATTAAAACTTTTATATAACTTAATTTTTGGCATGATAGCTTGTAGCCCATGTTTTATGTGCATTTAAATATTTATCTATCTAAGTGCGAATTAGCTTAATTTTTAAACTCTATCGAGTATTCGCGTTATCGCAAGAAATCCGGACAACGTCCTCATTATTGATACAACGCAAGATATTAGTAAGAAAGATCAGCTAAGTCTTGTGATCCGGTACGTCAATACCAAAGGGTAATAAGAAGAAGTACAATGTGGCAGAATCTTTCTTAGGATGTTTCGAAATGATAGAACAAAGGGCAACGGACTTTAAAAATGAAGTGCTTGCATTTTTAGAACAGGGAATTTCGCTTAGCAAATCTAGAGAACAGGGCTATGATGGAGCCGCAAATATGAGTGGTAAGGTATTTTCTGGTATAATTTATGATATAATTAAACATGATATTCTAATAAAAAGAAAATTATATGCTTTTTACTTCCCAGGTAAATATTCCCGACTACAGGCTTTAATTAAAAAATGACAGTCTACTGCTGACTATATCCACTGCACTGCACATAGCCTGAATTTAATTTTAAATGACTCAGTAAATAACATTGTCGAAATTAGGATTTTTTTGATACAATTCAGTATCTATATGTGTTGTTTAGCGAAAGGCTACCACGCTGGCAAAGTCTGAATAGTGAAATAAAAGATAGCGGCACTGATAAATTCACTCCAAAAAATTTTCTCCTACAAGATGGTCATCAAGAGCCGATAGTCTTATACCGCTAAAAACGAACTATTCAGCTGTCGTGAAGTGCTTGTCAAACTTGTCTGTAGTGGTTAAGAAAAAATATGATAAAGATGAGGCAAAAGCACTGCTAAAGAAAATAGAAAATTTAGAGTTTATCTTTTTACTTACAAGGTAAAGTTTTTGAATACGTAAATTTACTTTCAAAAACATTACAGAGCACTGAAATCGATATTGGTCAAGCAACATATTTAATTGCTAGTGTTTTCGATATCATATCAGTACAATTTGAAAAAAAATCTGCAGGGGGGCCCCAGAAAAATTTTGCACGCCACTGACTCTCAACAATACTCAAGGCAACAACGCTTCTTAGAAATAGAAATAGCAATATTTATGAGTAACAATACAGGTAATTTGCTTTTACCCGTCAATAACACAAATAATAGAAATCCAAAACAGGATAGCTAAATAAGAAATATATACTAGCAAGATTGCAGTCCAATTTTTCTAAAATAGCACCTAACTTACTAAATACCAGAAACATGGCAATTTGACATAATTTAATCTAAAATAATATAATAAAAGTGACCCTCAATATTTGAGAAGAACTTTTTGGCTGACCAAACAAGCTTAAAAGTCGTAAGTAAATTAACTGAACTCATAAAAAATCTGTTAAAATTTGAACTACGCTAGAAGAGGCAACATAGTATTATGACTTTAAGTAGTAAGTCGAATGCATTTTCGCCCATTTTGGAGACATTTCCAAAAAAAAATATGGTTTTGAGATTTTTTGTTTTCATTATTAATAATATATTTAAGTATTTAACCAGCTGTTAAGAAATGAGAATGAATAAATCAAATTTTCCATGAACTGGAATGGCATTGCAATCAAATTCAAGCCCTGAATATTAATTATTAATGTATATATAAAAACGTACTTAGTGCTTGTTAGCATTATGGAAGATGAAAATAGGTGAATTTCAGTTTACTCGTCCCTTTTTCTAGAGGATTTATAATTAGTGTCATAGGGGTATCCTTGTGGATGCAAACAGAACCTAATAAAAATATACATACCAAATTAGTCACTAAATTCCTACATGAGCAGATGTAAATTGATGTTTTTATTACTATTAGATGTAAATTGATTTTTATATTACTATTACACTATTATACATACTCGAAATTAACCGAGGAATAATAAATTTAGTTAGGAAAGTATCCTTTTTTTAATCCTCGATTACTCCCAGCTATACTTTTTCTGAAAAGGGCAAAAATCACACACCACATAGGTACGTTTTATAAATCTGCTCGTGACTTTTGTTCTTCAACACTTGATTTTGTACACACTTTATCCACTTATCCAAAAGTACAATATCGTTTTTAGGAAAAGTATCAGCGGGGAACATCTGCAGAGGTGTTATTGGAACAACGCAGTTTTTTGACTAGACTCTAGAGACAGCACCGAACCTCCTTCGATCCGGCCATCCATCCCTCCCTGCCTTCCTCACTCCCTGCCTTCCTTGCGTTGACTTTCTTAGTGCATTCGGATATAACGGGCACGGCACATGTTGTTATATGTGCCGTGTAACGGGCGCCTGCATTCCCGCCAAAATTATTGTAATTATTAGTTATAATGAACAGTTATTAGTGTTATTACGTTGTTTTAGCCATTGTAGCATTTTTTGAAGCTTTCAGTCTCCCGTGTTTGTAGGTGGTCCTGGTCTAGGTTTATAATATAGTTATTTGAGAGTGGTGTTAAACAAATTCTAAAAAAGAATAATACCTATATTCCTACCCTAAAATATATTATATATTATGTTATATGTTTTTTTCAGTTCTATAAATGTGTAGCTTTGTTTTAGTTAGTTAAAAAAAAACTTTCTAAGGGTTGTCCTTCCTCGTTAACAAACATTAAAAGTAGTTGATGATAATAAAATACAAAAACCCATTAAATAAACTGCCCCTATGTCTCAGTTTGTTTTTGAAAACTTTAAAAGGAACAGAAAAATAAATAGGCACTTAGTAATTATAATAATCTTTATTATTATCACATTGGCTAGTAAAAAATAACAAAGAACATAGCTTATCATTTATTATTTAACTTACACTAAGTTTAATATAAAATATATATTCAACTCTTTATAAATGCAAAACCATATAAACAGTGCGATTAATGAGTAATTTAGTTTTCTGTAAAACTAGCAATGCTTTCCTTAATAGATATATGATTTACATAAATATCTAAATTGATTCAAATCTTGCGTACTTTTCATATTGTCAGGGAAATCATTATACTGCCTTTAAGCCCCTATAAAAATAGATTATTCTGACTAGTATTTGTGTTGACCCTATAATACATCGAAGTTGTCTTTTGAACAAGTGTTATGTTCTAAATGTTCCGGACAAATATGCAATAGTCCAGTAAATGTGTTTGCACTAAATTAAACATGTAAACAAAAATCATTTAAGTTATTTAAGTGTTTGTCTAACATATATATAGGCTCGCTTACTGAAATACCTCAGAGTAAATGCAATTGAAATTTCATCCTTAGTCCATTGAGTCTTACTTTTTTCTTTACCATAATACTTATTTGGAGTTAAAAAGTCTCTTGTTACAATCAAATTCCAGTCTTTTACAAGCTCCTTTTGTAAGGTGGCATTTTCTGACTCTTATGTGGCATTCTTTAACTTTAAACCATTGATTTGCTTCTCGTTCAGTTATTTTTTTAGTCCACTGAAAGAGAATTAAAGAATTAAATTGACGAAGCAGTTTTTCATAATCACTTTCTCTACTTGTACCTGAAACACATTTCATAACTGCCATCTGACTGGGACAAAACACTTAAATAGGATGATTCAAGTTCACCTATAAAACACTTGATCCTTGTATTGGTTTTTAAGTTCTCTCCGGGATGGGCCGTTAACATCATGTTCTTTCTCTCGTAGCAAGAACAACGTTGGGATAGCTAAAAATAAAAATGGTAACCACTTATAAAACATAGCAGGCTATATTCTACTAACATTGTTTTTTTTTAAATCACTTTTTTGTGACATTTAGTAAATACATGCCAAGAAGTGACAGTAAATTATCTAAACAGTGTATACAAACACTGGCCTCGAGAACAGCTACATACAAAGTCAAAGTCAAAGTCAAAATATGCTTTATTGTTGTGAACAAAATAATTGTTATAAACAAAGCCTACTTAAAAGTAATAATACCTAAAACAAACAAAATAAAAACCTATACTAATCATTACGTAAACATGTCAACAGAAAAGACAAAGCGGACATAAAGAGTCAAAAAACAAGAGAAAAAAAAATGCATACAATCCATTCAAGACATAATCCTTCTTACATAATATTACAACATCGCTAAAATACATCGCTGTAAAATTCAGAGAGTGCATAATACGCTCGGTCAACCAAGAACCCCCTCAAAAGATGTTTAAACACTTTCACCGTTGTCGCCCCTTTGATGTTTTGTGGAAGGTGATTAAATATTTTGATACTTTCATAAAAAACTGATTTTTGTGTAAGAGTGGATGTAGGGATGGGAAGATTCAGATTGTTCTTTTGACGTGTAATGTACCTAGGATGTTCCGTACTAAATTTGTGCCTATGTTTAAAAATGAGGCAGGCAATTTCTTCAATATAAATGCACGTGACTGTAAGTATTTTCTCTCTGGGGAACAGGGAGCGGCATGAATCCCGAAATTTGGCCCCACAGATGTAACGCAATGCGCGTTTTTGGAGAACAAATAGCGTTTGCATTAAGTAATTGCTTGAATTTCCCCAAAAACTTATGGCATAGCGAAGCCGCGATTCTATCAGGGCATAGTATACAGCCCTGTATACTATGTGCAAAGATTTGTTATCTGTGCCGTGCCAGAGCAGCGTCGTGTCATCAGCGAAAATAGTAAATCTCCCCTGAACATCAAGAGAAGCAAGGTCGTTTACATAAAGGAGAAACAGGATTGGTCCCAGGACCGAGCCCTGCGGAACTCCCAACGCAACCGATCCATACTTGGAGTGGCTAGAACCCACAAACACCCTCTGACAACGGCCCCGCAAATAAGAGGAAAACCAGGACAAGGTCACGCCTCTGAAGCCATAAAAATGCAGCTTCCGAAGCAGAACCTCATGACTCACGCAATCGAAAGCTTTCGACAAGTCACAAAAAACCGCAGCGGAAGCTCCACCCTCATTTATTTGACAATAGAGCTGGTGAAAGAAATTATACATGGCATCATTCGTGCCCATACCCCGTTGGAAGCCAAACTGAGCCTTGCTAAGTATGTTGTTTGATGTTAAGAACGACATAACACGGTATTTGACAAGCCTTTCAATTATCTTCGATAGAGTCGACAGAAGAGAGATAGGTCTGTAGTTTGAAGGGTTATTGGGACATCCATCCTTATATATTGGTATGACCTTTGCGGACTTCAAGCATGACGAAAATGAACCTATGGTCCAGGAGTAATTTATTGCTTCCACCAAAGCCAACAAGGCAGTATCAGGCAAGTTTAAGAAAATTTTAGTGGAAATCCCATCTTCTCCAGATGAGCTTTTGTTCCTAATACTGTTTATTGTTGTTTTCAATTCCGTTAAGTCAGTGGGCAAAAAGAAGAAGGAGTTGGGAAAATTATTGGCTGGTAAGTAACTGATAGGGTCCATTGAGGGATTAATGTTTTGTTGGAGTTGTTGTGCAATATTACAGAAAAAATTATTTAATTCATCAGGAGAAATATCAGGGGCTGTAGATGTCTTAACGTTGTTTGCCGAACGTATACTGTTTACAATTGCCCAACATTCCCTTTGTTTGTTAAAAGCACCCTTCATCCAGTTTGAGTAATAGGACTGTTTAGATAACCTAATTAATCGGCGATATACTGATCTATAGCTAATGAAATAGTTGTGAAAAGCGGGACAGTTGGTATATCTTCTAATCGCATGAAGTGAGCGCAGGTTTTGGGATGACGTTCTTAGACCTTTAGTAAACCAAGATTTTTTGCATTTTGCCCTAGGCTTAATTTTCACCACTGGAAATGCTGTCTCAAATAGGCCCTCAAGGACGCGATGAAATTTTGATATTGGGTCCGACGAGTTGAGTATAGAACTCCATTGAGTGATGGCGCTCAGTTGACGGAGCGTACCATAACCTCGCTCGCTGAAAATTCGTCCATAACGCGACATAGGCCTTGGCTGTTTCTTGCACAAGACTCTACAAAAAACCGCTTCATGATCAGATAAAGCGGCGTTCAGAACGCTACATTCCACCATACTCTCCGAAAGGTTGGAACACATGTAGTCAATAGTACTAGACGAATGTTCAGTTATACGTGTTGGTGAACTCACATGCATATGCACATTAAATGACTTAAGAAGATAACACAGTCTTGAGGTTTGTATAGAACGCTTGTCATCATAATTTATATTAAAATCTCCCGACATAATAATATGCGCGGAGCATGAGATTTGTGATAAAAGACATTCCAAGTTAGAAAAGAACTCATTACAATCTGAACGTGGAGACCTGTAAATACATATTATATAAAGATTTTTACTTTTAGAGTAAATGATGGTAAACTCAAATGCAGATTCTTTAAGTAAATAATTGAATTTATCTATTCGTTGAAAGGAGTTCTCCTCCAAAATTGACTCATTTACAAGAATCATACAGCCTCCATGAGTCAATTGGGTTCTACAGAAAGACGACAATATCACATATCCTGAAATAACAATCAGCTCACTGCACTTCAACCAATGTTCCGTAAGTAGCACTATATCTGGTACATTAAGATCATACAAAAGCAATGAAAGCTCATTAGACTTATTTCGCAGCGACTGAACATTCAACAACAAGATTGCAATTTCGTCATGATACAAACAAACACTGTGCTGAATTTTATCTACCTCATATCTAGAATAATATATTGTGTAACTAGGAGGAAAAGCAAAACATTCTTCCTACGAGTTGCACATACTATTTTTTATCCGATCGGAATTAATTATAATACGTACTTATAAAAAATAGAGCCAAATATTAATGTAAAAAAACCGATGTTTCACATTCAAACTCAACATAATATCAAGTTTTGAATCGAGCAAGCTTGAAGTCTATTATGTAACTACAGAAACTACAGCTAAATGTTACTTTTGATAGACGTCAGATCTGACAAACAAGGCATTTGAATAGGACAGAAATGTTACATTTCCGGCCTAGTACGAAAATGATATATTCCCGGACAGTTATTTTCTATTCCTGTACAGTTATTGCATGTTGCCAAGCAGTGACTACAATATACTGGAATCAATGACTTTTGCAGTGAGAAAACGCATCGGAAAGGTGTCTTTTTCGTCCGATCGGATAAAAATATTTATTATTTAACAAATCTGTTATTAACTTAATATTTTTCATATCTTTAGGTAATGTGTTATAAGATTTAGATGTTTTTACAATTAGGGTATTTAAGCCCATGTTAGTATTTGTGACGATCTGATATGTTATTCTGTGCTCTAGTTCTCTATTTATTTGTAAATAAAATGTTTATATTTGATTTCTGTGTATTTTTTATAATTTTAAACATTAGTTTACTGCACTGCTCGAACTCTAGGATTTTATTCATTTCACATACCATCTCGTTTAAGCTTTTTTGGTAAAACATTCTTAATAGAGGCTTCAATTATATCCTCATAATCCTCAACGTTTGCTACAAATCCGCTTGTTTTTATCCCCTGGATTAAAGGAATCCTTCCTGTAACAATTCGTTTTCTATTTTTCCGAGTGGAAATGTATGGAAAACTAGTTTTTGATGACTTTTCTTCAACTCTTCAGTGTTGCTATTGCATATAGCAACACTACAGGTAATGCCACCAGCAGGCATCTAAAATAAACAATGATATACGCATAGATAGAACACTAGAAAAAAATGATAGTTGAAAATAAAATGAATCACAAAGGATAATCAGATAATCTTCTAAGGTCAGTCAGGTCACTTATTTATAATACATACCTTAAACCTCAATAGGGGCCTTAAATATTGATTCACTAATTAACAGTAAAATAAATATTTGTAAAACGGTCCAAAGATAGGGTAAAAATCGCCAAAACCGTTTTAAAAACAAGCTTAAAAGCACATGAACCCACGTAAACTAATAGAGAGTATCGATTTATATCCATATGTAACGTCACAGGCCACATACCATGTAACAAACATATATACCTATTCCTTTATAACTGACCAGTCTGACCACTGTCAACGCAAGGAAGGCAGGGAGGAAGGCAGGATGGGAGGCAGGGAGGGACGGATCGAAGGAGGTTCAGTGCTATCTCTAGAGTCTAGTAGTTTTTTGCGGCTTTCCGGCAAACTCGTTATGTCAGTTTTTGCTTAAATAAAAAATGATAACAGAAACGCTTTAAAGCGCCATCGAATTGAGGAAATCGTAAAGCACAATAGCTAAGCACGTACACAAAATTATTTTTGGTAAACACTAAACAGCGCCGCGGACATAACATAACATAAATTAAATTATAAAATTCAAATTTAATAATTGGCTCTTCTTGGTTTTTACTGTGCAGCCCAATCAGACAATTCAATTCGGAAATGCACATGTATCTAATTAGGGATGGCAATGGCAACTAGAGATGCACGAAAAGTATCGATACTTTGAAAGTATCGATACTCTTAAATAGTATTGAGTGCATTTTGTACTCCATACATTTTCTTCGATTCTGAGTAGGTATCGATACATTTTAAATAGTATCGGGATCGAAATTTATTTTGTATTTGCCAAACAACACAAATTTTGAAACTTGTTTTGTATTTGCGTTCTACGTTCCACCAAATTTCAACATCGGCAATCCGCATTGCGCAAGCCAACGACATTCGATATCTATCTATGAACGCCATCCTATAAACTTAAACTTCACATTTACAAATTGAAAACGTTTTAAGATGTATCGGCGTTGCCATTGATATTATCAAACAATACGATTTTTTTTTAAATACATATTATATTATCTATGAATACGATATCGGTGATTCCCTCAAACCGTTGATGACAGTGACGTGACACTAGTAAGTAAACTCTTGGATTAGGCACGGCACAAAGAGAACTTGTGCCGTGAGATTAGGTACTTGTCTAAAAGTAAACTATTACCAGCGAATACTAACTACGACAAGAAGGCCCACTTAATGGCCAGAGAGCGCTACAAAGGAATCGTCGTTTATTTTCTTCGTTGCCTGGTAACGATCGGCGAACTCCGCGGCACACAGGTTGAATTTAAGTAAAAGCTGGCCATAAACGATATTTTCGTTTGCGGTATATTTAATCAAATTTATGACGAAATTATTTATAGCACTCTAATACTCTAGTTGGCTTTGGAAAAACATAATTTATATCTTCTGAATTGTTTGCAGCGCTCTGTCAAACTTACGGTATGTTTTTTTTTATTATCGCCAAATAAATATTTTGATAAAGTTTGTATTCAACTGGCTGTTTCAAACATCTGTTACCGTTTTTAATTAGTTATTAGTGATAACAATACTCAAGGTGTGTAATAACTAATATTTAAAAGATTTTGATTTTGTATTAATGATTTCACCATATTTCCGAATACAAATATTCTGACAAAAGACATCAAGAAGAAAATGTTGCTCGAATTTGCCCCATCTTGTAATGTTTAGTTAAAATTTGGCGTTTTGCGTTATTTTAAAATTAGTTAAAGGTTTCGCACAATATTTTTACTGTATATTTCATTCCTATTTTGTAATACAATACAACTAAAAAATAGGGATATTTTCTTATATCGAATATTGAGTCGACTATAGAATTTACGCGTGAAAATTAATCTGACAAAGGATGAGCTGGTCTATGGCCGTCACGTTAAAGGTCGCCTGCCAACATGATTGTTTTATTTGTATCATGGCCTGCCGATATTCTGGTAATTTTCGCGCGGGGAAGGAGACATACCGGTGACATGCCGCCGCGGAGAGTGATCCTTCTTATCATATAGTTTTGCCCAAATACATAATAAAAAGATAAAGACTGATGTACTATACTGCTAACGTGCTAACATTCCGTTGAGGTTATGTGTTGGTGTTATACCTAATTATGCAACAACTGAAGCCAGATTATCAGGAAATGGCGCGTCGAAATTGGCTAAATTTGTAACGTGCGCAGTTTTCCCTGCTGCTGTCTTGTTTGAGCATTTACGTTTCTCTGTTTTTTTTGCTTCATATGTTGTACTGAAAGTATTTTCAAATGGTTTTATGTCATTTAAATTACCCTTAACGCAACGCATTATTAAATTGGAATTTTAAAAACTATATCTGTTGTAAAGTCGTCGGTACGGGTGGGCAAGAAACTGATTAATCGATTAAACGCTTAATATTTTAGCAAATAGGAAATAACTGAATAATCGATTAATCGAAATAATCGATTATCGATATTTTCTGAAATATTAATCGATAAGTCGATTAATCGGTAATTTCTTAAAAATGAATCGAATAATCGATTATTATCGCCCACCCCTAATTCCATAATATTGTAGTAAGTGACACTGAAGCAGAAATTTCGGTAGAATCATGCAAGACTGATGATATTATAGAAAGAGGTAATAAATACTTTGGCTGAATCAGCAGAGAAAAATTTATAATTTAATTTTAATTTGTAAATATGACTTTGATATTACCTTGGGATAGTTAGAATATAAGCAAGTGTTTTTGAACAACAACTGCAGTGATGCTCCTATATTTTTTACTAGTTTCGTCCCTTAGATTAATTTTTTTAAATAGCCATAACTCTGAAATATATGTATGGCAAAATTGCAGGCCTTCATCAACGCGTTTCCGTCGTCCGCTTAACATTCATTTTGCTCGTGAGACTCCTGAATGAACCGTTGCAAAAACAAAATTTGGATCATCGAATTAAAAATTTAAAACCCATTTTGTACAACGAAGGAGCCCTTAAATTGCAAAATCATTTTTTAAAACGGTTTAAAAACATACTAATGATTTTTATACATGATTTTTATCGTTAGTGATAATTGATACATCCTATATAAATATAGATGTTGAGCTAAAAATTCAACAACTATTTGTCTAAAACACGATATATTAAACGTGTAATACTTAATAACTTTTATGTCTTATTTCTGGTATACCTTATTATGGTCAGCTTTCCTAGAAATTCGACCAGTGTGCGCCGGGTCTAAAGGTCACATGCCAGTATCATGCTAGTTTTCGCGCGGGGAAGGAGATATACCGTTGACGTGCCGCCGCGGAGAGTAAATCTTCTTATCGTAATTAATATTCGCTGCCATTACCTAACCTATAATTATAATTATCGTTTGTGTGTTTGCGTAAGGTCTTATATGTAGATAAATATTAATATATGAATATATTGGAAAAAATAAAGGTAAGTTGTCATATTAATGATTTATGTTTGATATTTTAATATATTTATTTGATTTATATATGTATTTTATGATATAAATAAGAAATATTTTATTTTTTTTATTTTGATACTTTTTTTAGTTATTATTACCTCAGAGCGTAAAAGTAATAATTGCTGGAATTACTCTAAAAAAGGAAACCAATTTGCTGTGTCGTCTAAAAAGTGCCTAAGTACCTACATCAAATATGCTTAAGCATTTGAAGGTAAAAATTTAAATAAACCTACACTTTTAATCATTTAATTTCCGTATTAATAAAATGTGTAGTGTAAGGTAAAACTAAAAACAAATTGTTGGTCATAAAATTCATACTAATATTATAAATGCTAAAGTATCTTTAAGTGTATATTGTCTTTTTCACGCTTACCAGATTTTAATAAAATCTGGCAGTGTAATAGACTATTCTGGAAAAGAAAATAGACCTTTTTTACAAAAAATATGTCTCCTAGACGAGGAAAAATTGCAATTGGGGTGTTTAACTTTAACAATAAAAAAAAATCATCATATGATTTCCTATAATTTTATACAATAAAAATGTTTTTTTTTTTAATTATTTTTCTTTAATTTTGTTATTAGTATAGCAATTGAAAATTATTTTAACTAATACACGAAGACCCGCTTAATTATAAATTGTGGGAATTTGTCTCTAAACGTTCGACATTTTATCATTCGAACACTCCAACCCGGTGTCCTGCATGCGTTTGCCGCGTCCTGTAATGAGGTTAGATATGGGGTATATTCGCGGAAACACATGCAAGCTGCTGTATAGCCACTATCTATAATACGGCTATTAGCCCAAATTCATTATCGTTGAATTGATATTTCACTTCACGCATGGCCGTCCGCTCGCTTAGCTACGGGGCGAGGGCTCAACGAGCAGGAACTAACCCAAACCCAAGGCATACCAAAAATCAGAAGAAAAAAATTTAAAAATGCATTACGACAATCCAACCTTAGACCTTTTTCAACAACGATTCACACAAACAGTTATTTACCGGTAGTATTTGTACTTAAATCCAATCGGGGAGCAGCAGTACGATATCCAATCACAACACCGACCGGGTTGGAATGTTCGAATAAGGGAGAATGTACCGCTGTCCCTAGACGCAAGTGTACTCGTACTCGATACCTATTTTCAAAGTATCGAGTAGAATCGATACCATTCCTGCAAAATAGTCACAAGTACAAAGTATCGATAATTTTCAGTATCGTTGCACCCCTAATGGCAACGAAAGGAAAAACATCGGGCGCATTCAGAAGAGCACGTGAGCACGAGCACGACGATTAGTAATCGATGACAAATCGTATGCTGAACAGCTGAACGCACTGAAATTGTGCGATGAATAATCGAACGATGTCCAATCGAAAGTCATTTTTACTATGGCTTCAAAAATACGATTAGTAATTGCGATTAGTGATTTATTTACATTTTTTACAAATGCTTGTATTATCAATTTAGGAAATATGGATAAGGAAAATAGTGAAATATCATATGTTAAACAAATAATATACTTTATAACATATTTGGAAGTGAAGAACTCCATGATAAGCTGCAAAATGACAAGTAAAAAAATATTAATAAGAATAGGTTTAATTTTGATCAACGTAAAAACTGTTATAAAAGTAACTATACGTACTAATTGTACAATTTTGGTATAATAAAAAATAGTTTGCTGATTCTCTGGACATCCTAAAATGTTCATAACAATTGTCAATGTCAAGAAAAGGCAAATGAAATAAAAATGCATTCAGGAGATTTCATCGAAACTGCTCACCGTCACATGATCGATTACCTAGCAATTACTTATCATTTCTATCTTCTGAATGCGCTCATCGATTTTTAAGGCCGGCGATGCATCGACATATCGAACGGAAACTAAATTAAACCATCGATGTACCATCGACAAAATAAAATTGAATTATTTTTGAAGTGAATACTTCTTTGGTTTCATGAGCGTTTAAAGATCCTTTACACAAATAGTACACTATGTAAAAATCGACCTCTACTATTGGTCGATCCATCTCGTATTACGAGATGTCTGCGTGATGCAATCGATTTCTATCAAGAGCTCTTGTGGTGTAGAGGTTTAGATCGTTGGCTCTCACCTGGAAAACTAGGGTTCGAACCCCGTTGCTTTTTTTTATTATTTTTTAAAGATTATGTTTCTAAACAGCTTTTTTTCTTGATTTTGGGTATGTCTTGGGTTAGATTGGGTTAGCACCTGGTTAGTTTCCTTTTCTTGAGCCCCCGTAGCGAGTGAAGCGAACGGAGGGCCATGCGGATCGACCAATGGGAAAGGCCGAATTTTATATAGTGCACTATTTGTGTAAAGGATCTTATAATGCGTTTCATGAGAGTGAATTTTCAAGGCCGCGTTACGTTTTTGGCTTTGCTGCAAGGCAATACGCCAGCACATTATTAGAGATCCAGTGCGACGAGTCGGAACTCCGGGATCCCTCAGGATCTGTATTAAGTCCACAACACGTTTCACTTTATTTTAAACATATAAAACAGTCCTGCTTAAACATTATTTCCCAATAGAACTCATTATAGTTGTGTATATTAGTGAAACAAATACAACAAAGGAGAATAAAACTCTTCTCGCTCGAGCTACACACAAGATAAGGTACTGCGTCGGATGGAAGGGATTGGTGCTAATGAGTACCGCTGGAACTAATCAAAACAGAAATAGATTAGATATTTAAATTTAATCATGTTTAAAGCTTGATGTGATTATAATTTAAAAAAGCGATTATCAATATACAAATATCCGAATTTATATTAGAGAGGACCGTAATCATATTAAAAGGGGGACTAACACCCAAAACTCTAAACTCTTCATACATATCGATATATGGAATAATATTTATAAAACATTCTAGAAATATATGATTTAAATTTTCGGTTGAACCACATTCATGAAGCGGATCGTTACGTATACCAATTTTACACAGATGCTCTCTAGTTAAACAATGATTCGTACGCATTCTAATAATAGTTGTAATGTAAGGTCTATAAACGGAAATTTCAAAAACCATTTGGAAAAAGGGAAGGATTCACTTATTTGAGAATAATGTTTACCTTTAAATTGAGAGCTCTTTTTCCATTTATTATGAAGCTTTTTATGTATTACTTTTTTAATTACATTGAGACATTCCCCTTTATCCAGTTTAACATTTTTGGGTATATTCAGATCTCTCCCAATTCTAGCCAGTATATCAGCTTCTTCCTTACCATAAATATTTGAGTGTCCTGGGATCCAGGACATTAAGACAATACAATTGCTATTACAAGAACATCCTATTTTTTGTGTCCAGAGTGATATGATCATTTGCAGTATCTATCCTAGTATTAGCAAGCTTCTGAATAGCACCGAGTGAGCCCGAAAAAATAATTACGTTGTTAAGCTTCTTTTTCTCTGCTACTATTAACCCTTCATTTATGGCCACCATCTCAGCTGTCGAAATACACCTCTCCCCAGGGAGTCTTGAGGAAAACCTAAATCCAATATCAGGAATACAAACTCCAAATCCAACCCGTTTACCATTTTTTGGAGCATCGGTATGTATGAAATTAAAGTTTTGGTTAAGTTTACCCGTGGCAGCCCGAAAAGTTGCCTTAGCATCTATATCTCCTCGTTTTATATTAAGTTTCTATTTTTTTATTTGCATTGATTGCGCCAATATTCATGTTCAAAACAGGGATACTTGGGACTTGTATACATTTTGTTAATAAAGGGAAAAAAAATCTACTATAGCTTGAGTTAGAATAGGGTGTGAATTTTCATTATTTACGCTGGCGTCATTCAAATAATAATTTCTTAATTCACGAATTAGCAAACCTAGTGGGTGCTCGGAGATTGAAATGATCTTTGACAAAAACTTGACAGCTAACAATTTTGAAGTGAAAACTTCTTTGGGCGCGTTTTGCGTTTTTCTTTGTGGGGGTTGAATGAGACCGTGCCGTCACGCGTCACGCTAGGATATGTAACGTAACGCTGGCATGTTCCCGAATAGGTAGAGGGCCGAAATTTTCAGGGGATGCAGCCGGAGTAGAAAAAAGAACCTGGGCGAAAACGGGACCCCCATAACCCCCCCCCCCCCTGTTGTCCAGGAGAGGGAGGGGGGAGAAGGAAAAACAAATAAATAATTTCTGGAGAACGGGAAGAGGTACGAGGTCGAGATTTTTATGGTAGGTGCGCCTCATGGGGGCCACCTTAGACCATACGGGTGGACCGGGGCTCTAATTTAAGGGGAGAATTTGGGGGAAAACCGTTTTTCGTCCGTATTTCTGCAACGAAGGTTCGGATCGAAATTCTGACAAACGATGACCCCGCTTGTTGAAGTTTTCACTTCTATCGTGTGGTCTTAAGCACACACAAATTTTTTTCTTCTACTATATAAATCTATTTCCGATGCTTCGGCAAGCAGAAGGGTCGTCGGTGTCATACATCCTAGACATATTCTAAGGCCTTCAAACAACATCTTATCTAATCTGGACAAATTACTCTTTCTTGTTGGGCTTATAAACACTGACCCATAACCTAATGGGATCTTACCAAAGCATGGAAAATCATTAACATCGTTTGGGATCTGGTCCCCACTAAACTCTCGTAAAACATTTTGAAATGTTAATTCCTTTTTTCGCTTTAGTTATAATGTTCGGTTGCATACAAGAACAAGAAACGCGCCGGTCTGAAATCGTTCCCGAGACGATTGTGTCAGAAGTATTATAATATTTCACTTCACGCGTGGCCCTCCGCTCGCTACGGGAGCGCATCCAACAAAAACATGTCCAAAATGAAGACAAAAACCTTTTCCAAACATACAATACCCTTAAAAAAATGTCTTGCCACCAACGGGAATAAAACCCAAACCCCGAGCTGCTCGCATGACACCACTAGACCGATTGAGAAATTTAGAACTAGACCTAGCAAGATTCCTAATCAGCCTTCAGTTTACCGATGCCTTTGCGATACAATGAAATTTGCGGATATATTGAAAATATCATTTTCGATCCTGCGTGCACGCGCGCACCAATCTTGCATTCGCACCATGTCTTCGCGTTCCAATCAGTTTGTCACAAGAGCTGCCGTGGCTGAGGGTCTAAATGGTTAGGTTTTAATTCAGCAGCCCGGATTCAAATTTTGTTGTTTTTTTTTCTTGATTTTGGGTATGTCTTGGATTAGTTTTGGTTAGCACTTGGTTAGTGTCCTTTTCTTAGGCCCCCGTAGCGAGCGAAGCGAGCGGAGGGCCATGCGAAAAGTGAAATATGGGCAGGAACGAAAGGGATATTTTCAATCTATCCGCAAGTTGCGCCCATGCTGCACTTGTGATACGGCGGCCAGAGGTTCAATTCCTGTCGGTTTAAATTTTTTTTAGGGTTATAGTAGTAGTAGTAGTAGTAAACTCTCTGATGGCCTTTTTCGTGAGAAAATTCAGCCAGTAAAGACTCCTATCCAGGCTTAGCAAGAGGTAGAGCGACCCTTCTACATTGGTTACACCTTGATGGATAGAGATACTATTTTTAGAGCCCTCAGAATGTCGAGTATGTACTCCTGGGGGCTCAGACTTGTACATGCACGGCTTGTTTTAAGGTTCGAACACCACCGGCTGGACGTTCACAAACATAAAAATCTGTTGCATGCACGGGGCTCAAACCCCCGGCTGGACGTCCGTATCTTATTCGGGGAGAAAACTACCCGGTCCCTGAACGTTCACCATAAATTCCCAAAACTAACATATATGTATATGCAGCTGGAACAAAATGGCCGATACCCGACACGTGCACTCTCGACCGAAGACGAAACGGAAGTCCTTTTTTTAGGGTTATGTAAAAAGTATTTTTTCTTATAAAGACAATGGTATTTTCTTTCAGTTTGGGCATGCCTTGGGTTAGTTTTGGTTAGTTCCTGTTCATGCGTGAGGTGAATTAATACATTGGGCTGTTTAGGTGCCGCGCTAGGTCTAGCTCCATGTGTTTGAGAAGAATTCGCTGAATCACAAGCACATGGGTAATTAGGGTAGTTCCATATATTTAGGAGTATTAAATATATGGAAATGGGTAAATCTCACAACGTCGCGTCGCGCGCACCTTTGAAAACTATTTTAAGACCTAGCCGCTCTTGAACAGGAAATGAATAATAAAACTCTTTCTCTAGTCTAGTTTATTATTCTTGAGTTGCATAAGCAGCACATCCAAAACACTATCAAATACGTCCATTTAACTTTCCATTACCCAATATCCATTATATATTTTAGGTCTAGGGAAGGAACTTGGAGGCGGCTGTGGCTGGCACTGGTAGCTTCTAATATATATCTTAACAAATTATAAAGACAATGACAAAACCAACGCTCGGGAATGATGTTGATGAGTTCTGAATCTGAACTTGCTGAATGTGACCGGTTTATTAGTTAACGACGTTAACTAATAAACCGGTTGGACGATAACGATAAAGACGGAATTTTGAGAATGGAATTGTAATTAGAAGTGCCAGATAATAACACTTCTGTTTAAATTGTGATTTTTTTCTCCATAAGTATAATTTAATATAAATCAAAGGAAAAGGAATAAAACTAAATGCCAACACAACCACAGATAAGGAAAATAATACACAAAATAAGGGGGGTATTAGGTGAAATAATAGAAAGAAATGGGTCATTGGCGACGGCCTCTAGAATTCGTTGGTCATTGGTCATTGTAATCACATACCACACAAAATGTGATTGTAATAAATCATATTTATGTACTATGTACAGTGCTTTTATAAAGGTACTTTATTAATAATATTAATATAACTTCCGCGTCATCGATAGTATATTAAAAAAGCTAATTAATTTTTGTTCTAAATTTAAACAGAGTAGTGGTTATTGATTAGAAGCAGTGTTGGTAACAAGCAGGGATTTTCCCTCCTTGTAGGGAAAATTTGCTGAAAATGAGAAAGTAGGGAAAAAGGGCAGAAATTTGAAAAATATATTTATAAACTTCGTGTGCTAGTACTTTCACATATCGGCCTTATTTGTACTCCTACTCTTGTGGAGCGCCCCTCGTATTTTTATTTTCTTTTTTTGTGTTATATGATATATATCTATTCTACTATCATCATCATCATCTCACATTTATTTCCAAAATTTTAGTACATTATGACACATTCCTAATGATAATGATATGCTATGATTTTTTCCCGCGCTTTGCTACACGTCAGACAACGCGTTTTCGGCGCGGGTTACAAGCACCTAAACGGGGCAAGGTGTGTTCCCTATCGCAATAAAAGGGGTTGTGATGCTGTTATTTTATTTATTAGCTTTCCTTGGGGCTCAACCCCTTCAAAACACCTACCAGTTAGTGTCAGCATTTGGCTGTAGGTGTATGTTTGTAATGAAGTATTTTAGTTTTTATTGATAAAGTACTTAATGCAGGGAAAAGTTCTGCAAAAACCCTGCTTAGAATTGCTCATAGATGAGCGTACAATACGGAACGATACAAACAATTATATTTACAACATGTACTATCCCAGAGGAGGGTTGAAGAGTAAAAATTAATATTTACATATGTACAAGTTGTTCAGATTTAGTGTCTTAAATCTGGTTCCGGTGGCCAGGAATTGTAACATACCTGGAGCAAAGAGCGGGTTTTATATTCGGCAGCGGTAAATAGGACGCATCCGTGGCGGTGTGGTGTATGGTGTATGTCTGTATTAATGTTATAGTGCAATATTTGCAGTATCCTGTTGCACGCTTCACCTCCATGCCCGAGCCTGGTAGGTGAGTACGTGCCAGGTTGTGTTTGTGTCATTGTTTTAATAACACTCTCTATATTAAGTGCTTTATCTTGTTCTTTATGCATGGATGTTGTCAGCTACCTATATTCAGCTATGTATCTGTATCTTTTCGCTCTCCGTCGGGTCAGCCGAGGGAGCAATGAAGCTGATTTAGGCGCGTTTCGCAGCTGTTCGGTTTAGTGTTGCTATTTTCATATGAAAGAGGGATGTGTGTAGGTGTTCTATATTGTATTTACAATGGGAAAATTTTATATTCACGGTTTGAAAACTTGGTTAGGGTGGTCTGATTGGTTTAAAATAAACTGTCGAGTCTCTATATATAGGACCGTGCTTTGGCCGGCGCTCCGGGTCAAATCTCTCGTTGGCTATGTCCGCCGTCAGCGGTGATCCCCGTATTTCAGATTCAAAGAACCTACACGCTAGGCCGCCTATATGCTCGTTGATGAGTTCCATGCCCGCCCACGCATGCAGGTCCTCCACTCTGATTCTATCCCTTAGGGAGACCGAAAAGGCGGCTCTTAGGTAGCACCAGATAGGGACACCCTATAAAATTGCCGGTCTGATGGATCTGTAAATAATAAGTTTATTTTGGGGGCTTAAAAAGGATCTGGGCGATATGAGAATATTATGGCTCTTTTTAGTAGCGATATTTTTCTGAGTTATATGTTCTATATGCTTACTGAAATTTAGTTTCTTATCAAAAATTATCCCAAGATATTTGACTTTGTCTTTAGGTGTAATTTGGGCATTGTTTATTACGAGAGGTGCGATTTCGATGTTAGTTCGCTTGCGCGATAACACTATAAGCTCTGTTTTCCAGCGTTTATTGTTAGAATTCGTTTGGTTTAAGTTGTCTTATCGTTGTATTATACATTAATATGAATGTATTTTGTTTTTATGTTAAAACACATGTTAACTACACTGTATGTTCATTTATGTTTTTTGATTTTTTTTTTATTTTTTTTCAATAAAAAGCTATGAAAATAATAGTAAATAGAACTGTCTATTTATTCATAATAAAAGTATACTAAAGTGAAAAAGTAATATTTTATTTTTCCTTATTATTAATTTACTTTGCAAATCGTCCTCAACGTGAATGTCTGTAAAATATTAATTGTTTTCTAAATTCCTATATTCCTAATCAATTTATATACATTTTCTGTCTAAGGTTGGAAAATGCGCAGAATCCTTGACGTCACCCACTGGAGGGAAAAGTAGGGGAAATTTAACATGTCTGATAGGGAATTTATTTCGAAAAGGTTACCATCACTAGTTAAAGGTCATTGTCATAGCAACAAAAACAGCGACAAACATCAACAAGTTTGAATTTGCAGACAAAATATTTTCAAAAATGTTTTTATATTTAAGCAAAAAGGTAAAATAAGGAAAATAACTACTATAGGTCATTCTAATGATGAAGTAAATTTTAGATTGCCATCCCCAATAACACAAAAATACACTCACTAGATTGGAACAAACAAGATGGTTACATAGCAGTTGGTGGTGATAATGGCCTTTTAAAAGTTTTAAAACTAGATTCAGGTATGTAGATTGCCGGGGATCGATTTAAAGACTAAAAATGCATATTTTTAAGGCAATGATTCTGGCCTGAAGAGCAGAAAACTAGCAGCAACAAGCAATTTATCTATGAACCAAACTCTCGAAGGACACACTGATACAATCAAAGTTCTAACATGGAATGAAGCGCACAAGAAGCTAACTACCAGTGATTCTAACGGTGTTATTATTGTGTGGATGCTATATAAGGTGAGTCTTATTATTATGTGTCGACAAATTACTTAAGTTGCAAGCAAATGATATTGTCAAAGTTTATATTATTCAATTTTAGGGAGCGTGGTATGAGGAAATGATAAACAACAGGAAGAAGTCAACAGTTGTTGGTATGGCATGGAGCAGTGATGGCCAAAAGATATGTATAATTTATGAGGATGGAGCAGTAATTGTAGGTTGTGTAGGCGGCAATCGAATTTGGGGCAAAGAACTAAAACATACAGCTCTCTGTGGAGTGCAATGGTCTCCAGATGGCAAACTTCTGTTGTTTGCATTAAAGAATGGACAACTTCATCTATATGACAATCAAGGAAATTTCGTAATGAAGCTAAATATTTTATGTCAAGACACACAGTATGACCCCATACCTATTATCGGGCTGGCTTGGTATAATGGCACTGCAGGTTTCATGCACTCAATGTGTCCCACTCTAGCTATATGCTTTCAAAATGGGAAAGCACAGCTTATGAGGAACGAGAGTGACCCAAGTAAGCCGATTTTCTTATTCCTATCTTAAAATAATATTGACCTATTTATTATTCTATATTTTTATTTTCTATTTGTTCTTACAATAGCAGCATTTTTATTCTGCATCTTGAACATACATATGTTTTTGAATCATTAGAAATATATGAATAACCCAATAGTATTAGCAAAAGCAGTTCTATTTAAAATATATTCAAGTGTAACTTACCTGTTATGCATTTTCTAATAAACTTTAAAATTCATATATCTCAGAATAGGTAGGTATTCGCCATGTGCAGCTGCTGGTTGGGGATTTGGAGAACAATCATGCACGCCTGTGGCAATGGCTTGGACTTGATCACATGTTATGTACGTAATATTGTTGTTGAAACATGGGATCTCGCAAATGTTGTGTTATTAGTTGTAATAATACATAAAAAACGGTGTAAGACACAAGACAGAAGTGAAAACTGCTTACTTCGATACTGTACAAACTTCAATATTGCGACATTAATAATTATGAAATACAAGTACCGCTTTGTGTTCTATATTTTGATCTAAGTAAAATTTTACCTCAAAATCCACCATAAACTCTACTCTAATAATAATATATTACGGAAATAATATGTTACAAAATCAATTAACAAAATTAACTAGTTCTACTATAACAATCCTAAGAAAATGTATTTTGACACCTAGGTGGTCAATCCACCTGTATGTGGCAAATATCACATATGTATGTTTTGTAGTTCTTAAAATATATGAATTTAAGACAATAGTGTCCAAAGTTTCAACAGAGAAAAAAAACAGGGAACAAATTCCAATCTATAATAGAAGTAAAGCAAATAAAATAAAAAACAAACAAAATAAAAAACAAATACAAACCTCAACTGAAAGTACACTCCATTCAAAAGGAAAATCAAGGCAGTTATATATCCTTGAACAATGAATTATTTTGCACAATATACTTCGTGCAAAATCTTGAAAATTTTCTGGTATGTCTAATATTTTTAATACTGTTCGGTAACAAATTGTAAACTTTAGGTCCTATATATGTAATAAACTTCAGGTTTAAAGTATTTGTACAAGTTGGAAGTGCTAGATGTTTGTTGGACAATTGTCTAGTAAAGTATCTGTGGCTTATAAATTTTCTTTGTGTTTCATTTTTATGTGTAAAGATACAAGTAGCTAATATATAACGGTTTTTTACATTCAGAATGTTCTCACTGTACAGAAATTAAGTAGAGTAAAGTTTGTTCTTGTGGTAAAATTACCCTAATTATGAATGACACATAGTGGTTTTAAATTTGTTCTATAGGCCCCCCCCCCCCCCCCCCCCCCCAAACAGTTATCCCATACCTTAATAAGGATTCAATCAATGACTTATAGACAAGAATTACCAATCCAACACCCAAAATTTCCCTGATCATATAAAATTTGTAAATAAGTTTTCTTAATTTAGTTGTTAGATAATCAATGTGGAAGATCCATTTCAAATGATGGTCTGACACAACTCCCAGATACTTAATCCTGTCTGAGTACTTGAGAGCAACTTGATCTTTGTGATCAATTAGGATTTCAGAAAACGTGGGTCTGTCTGCCATGGTAAGCGAGAATGCCAGCTAGATAGTTTTTTCAATGTTTAGTGATAATTTAAATGCTCGTAACCATGTTCTAACAATGTTAAACCCAATGATAGCCCTCTCTCTGACCTTTGGCCATGACTCTCCCTTAAATATCAGGGCTGTGTCATCAGCGTATGATATCACTTCTCCATCAAGCCCCAAATCAAGCAGAGAGTTAATATAGGTATTGAATAGTATAGGCCCCAAAATAGTGCCCTGGGGTACTCCACATTTTACAACTTCTGGACTGCTCAAGGTACCATTTATTTTTGTAAATTGAGATCTATCTTTCAAATAATTTTTAAAGACGTTCATCACAGTGCCCCTTACCCCGTAGTGTGATAATCATCCAAAATTACTGTATTTTCCAATCCTGACCCATTTTTTCAGCTTCAAATCGTTTTTAATGAGATTTCAGGGAATTATATGTATAAATCTACATATTTTAAATAGACAATCATGGAACATGATTGTAGATCCTCCGACTAACGTATATTAGCGAATTCGTAGCAAGCGAGTAAGTAGGAATTGGCAAAGGAAAACCATTCACCTGATGAGTCACATGGCCAGTGTTAGATGAAGGTCTATCACCCTTGTGAATCTGCACAGCTGTTTATCGCACTTGTGAATCTACACAGCTGTTTCCCAGCTAAAGGTAGAAAAAAGGGTGAAAATTTTTTCCGAAATAAAGAGTGGCTTGCAAGAGTCTCTCAACCCAGCCAATCAAACACAGATTCCTAACTGATTTTTTCTGAAGCACAAATATAACGCCCAATAAACCCCTGCTACTCAGACCCCAAAAGAGCATGCATATTGTATGTGAGACTCAATCAGAGCCAGAGCGAAGTAAACTGAGCGCACAACCACGCCTCCAAGCTCATGTCTTGCAACCTGGACCGCAAAAAAAAAACCGAAGATAGTTTTGACGCGAGACTCGGGATACTATCTTCTAACTTTAGGCGACCATCAATAGAGGTACCCAAGAACTTGTAAGTACCTCCACTCTGTAATGGAGTCCGCTCATCGGACATCAGACCTCCGACATCGCAATTAAGCCCCAAAACAAATGTCTTATCAGCATTAAAAATATGCCTGTTTGAGGCACACCACTCTCAGAATTTGAAGATCTTGAACAATAAGCGCTCTAACAAAATCGCAATTCATATGACGCCACAATATAGTGGTATCATCTGCAAACTGAACAACCCGGCCCCACAGCCCGATGGAGCCCAGATCGTTAACGTATAGCAGAATAAAATTGGTCCCAGCATTCGACCCTAAGTGCCCCAGCGCCTGACGAGACTCCAGAAACCAACACCCTCTGAGTATGATGCGACAAATAAGACTCAAACTACTCCAAAACCGCACCCCTGAAACCATTTTTGGAGCTTAGACAACAGTGTCCCATGATCCACACAATCAAATGCCTTGGATATATCACAGAACACTGCCGCCGTTGCCTCCCTAGCATTTATTGATATATACACACTCTCCAAGAAGATAAAAATAGCATCATGAGTCTCCCTGGCAGTCTGAGACCCAAACTGGTTAGCAGATAAAATGTTATGCTGGTGCAAAAAGGATACAATTCTGCTCTTTGTAAGTTTCTCAAGAATTTTTGAGAGGGTCGACAAAATGGATATTGGGCGGAAGTTATGTGGCTTATGAAGGGGTAGAACCATCGTCTCCTTTAAACAGGGGGGGAAGAATGCCCTTAAGCCAGGAGTTGTTTATGGCGAAGACTAGTGCATCTAGCCATCAGGTGCCGAAGATTTACTGTTCGTTAAATCCTGAATTATCTCCCTAATCTCATCGAAACTCGCAGGACAGAAGAAAAAATAATTTGCGACCGACACCTGCCGTAGATAATGCAGTGGATCCACATTACTGGAGCCACCCCTCAACAAGCCCTCAGCCACTCCACAAAAATAATAATAATAATCAGTTACAATCCACCAACTGTTTATGGAATTTTTATAACTTAAAAATAGCTATGCGTTGGCTGGTACGTACGCTTAAAGTAGAATTTTTCAAATTGAAAATCAAAAAAATCATCAATTCGGCATTTTTAATCATATCGATGCGATTTTTTGATATGTTGTTCAACCCTCCTCTTTAACGCAAGACGTTTGTTTGCTCCAAATTATTCGATTTCCCACCAATAAAATATTAACTGGTGCCGTGTCAAAACTCAAATGGCCAAAAGTTTAAATTCAACTAGTTCACCTTGTATAAAAGGCATCATGTCCAAAGTATCTTCTGATACAGTTTTTGCCTCAGATTCACTTAATTGGCTTTTATAAAAAATACTTTTTGAAAAAAAAACCTTTATTCAAAATGCATTACAACATAGTTTTATCCACAATACCGAAACAGAATTTTTGCACTCGACGCCCGTTTCGCTAACCATCATCTGGAGACGATTAAAACTGTTTTTAATCATTTCCTGTAACATGGTTAACGAAACGTGGGTCAAGTGCAAAAACTCTGCTTTGATATTGTGGATAACTTAAGGGGACCAACTGTTCTGAAACAAAAACCAGAACTAAGCGGTGGAATCCGGCGGATCTAACTCCGACTGCAGTAGCGTGCCGTATAGGGGGCCGTCCTCTATCTAACCCGCCTCAGCTTCCTAATGCAAACTGCAAATTGCTCATCATTCGGCGCCCTCGAAGTAGCTCGCCCCTCCCGCCCTTATACCCACGGCACGCTACTGACGCCGAGTAATAGAAGGGGGGGGGGGAGATGCTCGCCGAAAGCGGAATATTTTGAGGGTGCCACCCACAATTTTTACCCAAAAGTTGTTAAAATTGCTAAATTAATATAGTTTCTTGTATGAACTGCCTTGTAGGTTTAAAAACCAGGAAAAAACAGAACAGCCTTTAAAAAGCAGAATGTTTACTGCATTCAATTTGTAATCAGAACATAGTTTTCAAAAACAGTATATAGTTCTGGTTAAATCAGACCTTAGGATAACGGTAACTGTGTTTTAGTAGAAAGCGACGTTTTTTTACATTCCGCCTGAAAAATTCATTATCCTGGCATTTCCGAAACAGAGAAGCATTAATGCCCAGTTTCTGAAAGTATGGATAACTTTATTCTTCAAATATTTCCTATGACAATGATTGTTAATACAATTGTAACCATAGTAATTATTGGCTTCATAACTTTATACACTAGATATCTGGTACTTCAGACACCGGGCATTAGAGAGTTTTTCTCGTAGAAATTCACTATCGAACTGTTTTTTTTATCATATTTCGTAATGTATATAAATGTTACTGGGTTCGTATATTACTGCCCCAGATGTCATTTAATGGATCTTCCACATAGTGAATATCTTCTTCTTCATTTGAGATTTACACTGGATTTATAAATTCGAAAAGTTCGCAATGTAACCGTTGGCAGTTGGAATTGTAGTTCAAGATAAACTAATCAAATCATACAGTTCAATTTATAAACTCAGTTGGTGAGAAGTTCAGGATGTTTGTCAAAGCAGAGAGGTAACCAAATTTTATGTTCGTAGTTCAGAAGTTCCAATCAATGAAAAATCGCTGTATTAGCAAGTGGTCATTGTCAATGTCGAATACCATGGCTTATTTACGGAGCACATCGGCATTTTTTAACCAATCAAATATGAATTTTCCGAACTTTTTGTTGTATATGAATGCCAAAAAAGGAACTATGGACTCCGAATTCTAAGCCTCAACAACTACGAACTTTCCATCCTCAACATTGCGAACTTTACGAGTTTATAAATGGACCTTTATTGTTTATTGATAAAATCATCGCTTAATCATCGCTAAGTAGAAATATTAAACTATTTTCCCTTATAAAACTTTTTTAGGCCCAAATTTACTTGACACCAAAATGTTTGCAGTTAATTGCAACTGGAACCATAATGGTTCTTTACTTGCTATTTCTGGGAAACAGTTTGCTGAAGAGAAAGAAATAAATGTAGTTCAGTTTTACAACCCTTTTGGTGAGGTAAGTTGAGTAAAAAAGAGCTTGTAAATATGCTGTATACAAACTCTAAATAAACCAATGGCGGCTCGTCGTATAAAGCCACTGAGGCTGGGTCTCCGGAAAATCCGCCACGAAAATCTAAAATCACAACTGATATGCACGCGCCAATTCAGTCGTAAGGGTCGTGATAGACGTGATCTAATTTTTATTAGGAATAAGCATCTGATGACCTGACTCTTGACTCGACACTTCACCCTTCAAGAAGAAAAGCGATGAGATGAGGAAGTTGACAATAAAACATTGCCAAGTTTCAAATATGCACCTACTCCTAATACTATGAAACAAAGAATTGTAGTACCTACCTATTTTTTATCTTGATTGTTGGGTCTTAAACAGTGGCGGCTCGTCGTATTAAGCAACTGAGGCTAGGCCTCACATGTAAAAAGTACGACATAGTCTGAAATTTTCAAGTATTGTTTATAGAAATATTATGAAAATAAAACGTTTTTTGACTAATTTCCAATTATATAAGTATAAAAATGCAATCAAAGCTTAAAATATTATCTTTGAAACGTTCAAATCGTTGCCCGACCGCATAACATAGCTGTAGTAAGCCCAGAAATTTTTGCTTCATACGCGTCATGCATTGTCGGTATAGTACTATGTTCTCCACCCGTTCAGTTGCACAAGACGGGGCTTTATATCCGAGAATTTTAGTAGTCGTATGAGGCGTAAAAATTTATGCTTGTATGGGTATTATTTTAGCATTAGCTTGCATGTTGCCTCTGTTTTTGAACAAGGACTTTTTATTTAAATCTTTATTTTTTAAAACATGGGAAACAAGCCAGAAATGATTGATAAATAAATGATTCCATTGTTTTATGGTAGATTATAAAACTTAATACCCAACAATCAAAATAAAGAATAGGTACAATCCTTTGTTTCATAGTAGTAGGGGTCCCTATTTGAAACTTGGCAACTTTTTACTTATTTATTTATTTACGGAAACTCCATTTTTGTAGTTTACTTGCAATAAATTTAGAAAGTTATATTTTTCCGCAACAATAATAACGGCACATTGTAATTCTATGGTATTACTGTCGGACACGGATGACCAAGTTGCATCTGGTAGATTAAAATCTCCGACTATAACCAATTCACAATTTGGAAAACTCTCATGCAAATTCAGCAACTGCGTACAATGAATAGAATAAATCTCTGTGTCCGAGTTAGGTGGAATATAGATCGCGTCAAAAATATTTTTTTTGGAGTTAAACGTTACCAAAACAAACAATTGTTCCACCTCTGAGGCCTCCAAAATAACTTGAGTAGCTTTAAAAGATTTACGTATTGCAATAAGCACAACTCCCCCTCTTACCAACCCAGTTCGAGCAGAGTCACGGTCACTTCTAAACATGTTAAAA
>MU190008.1:0-25691 GCA_016904865.1 Pissodes strobi
CGTCGAGATGGGAATTGACATTCCAGTCGCCCAGCGTGGCAATCAACGTTAAATACGGAAGTAGGCGCGATAAAATAAACAATACTTTTACTGGGCTCCTCTTGACTCCTCTTAATGCTTTTCTTATGGCAAAAAAGTATAGACCACTTTTGATGACGTCACTGCTAATTTTAATATCAGCTAGTTGGCCTAGTTGTGGGAGGTATTGAATAAGTAGGTGTATTGTCAGACGACAGGAAATAGTGTCATTTCTGTAGTGCTCGATTGTTTTTCATGGCCAACTAATAACAAAACTTAAAAGCCGTATAGCATTTTTACAATAGAAAAATGTTAAATTGCAATACTTCAAAAACTAGTTTTTCGAATAGACAACCTTACACCAAGTTACCTTCATTTTTAATGATAAATAAGATAAAATTATAAAAATAGGGAATTTGAAAAAAATGACTTTTAACATTTTGTTCATTTAAACTTTTAATGTTAATTTTTGATCACCCTGTATTTATTAATTGTAAAAATACCAACACAGACTACTAAAGTAGATCCCCTTCTACCAGGAAACAAACTCCAATTATACAATGAAGGATTTCAATAGAGAAATTGATAGTTATATTTAGACCTGCAAACGTCATTTTTGACATAAAATTCAAAATATGTCAAAAACGGTTAGATTTAGGTATAGGATATTACATATAAAATATAGCCAGAATTTTCCCCAAGAATTTAAAAATGCCTTAATATACAGGGTATTCTATTTAAAATAAGGAAGTTGATACTTGTCCACAAAAATACGAACACCCTGCATATATAAAAATAAAATATTTTAAAAGCTTAAGTAAATACAAACAACGCTTGTATTAAACTTTTTTTGGTACACCCCGTAGATTCTGAGATAAGGTGTCACCCCATAATAAACGGGCTACCCTGTACGTCCTACTTAAACAAAACATAACACACATACTTTTTTGAAATATTATTGCAAACTTTGCTCTTAGGACCGATGTGTCATTATTATCTTAATACGATCCTTTACAGTCCTATGCCACTATGCTATATTAGCCGCTTCTCATTGGTGGGTTAACGTCACTTTAGAGTATTGTTAATTCTTCACGCTTCGCTAGTTCTGGGGCGCAACCAGGCTGGACTAACTGAAACTAACCCAAATTTACAAAAAGAAACAAACATAACCTTAAAAAATAAACAAAACATGTCTTGCCCCCAACGGGATTTGAACGCGACACGCCTACATTCCAAACGCAGAAGATGACCACCTGACTAACTAGACCTAGTGGAACAAACGCACTGGACCGTAGATAAACTGAAAGTGACGTTAATCCACCAATCAGAAGCGGCTAAAATAGCATAGTGGCATACTATGACTAAAAATGATCTTAAAATGCTCATTATTACCCCATGCAGTCGTGTTACATAAACATGTGTTTGTCATCCAACTAACAGAGACATCGAATTCAAAAAAATTGAGTGACAGAAACAAAGAATAGCCTACAAACCTGCATAGTGTATTAGGCATACGACGCATAACATTCTATTCAGATATTTTACCAAATGTTTTTTTGTAAAATATTAAAAGAATATTTTTATTTCATGCAAATTTGCTGACACGATTGGTAGAACTATAGATTAAACCCCAAACCGTTCAACGATCGATACTTATCAGGGAGAAATAGACTAGTTCGGCGCGAATGACGTGGAAGAGACGGACATAAAAGATAGTTATTCCATGTTTGGTTACAATTTTCGGACGGGCCTTTCTACGTTCGATCTCCTCGCCGTATCACATATTTTATAAAAATGTCGTAATGCGTTCACTAGGTTACTTTTCAGTTTCGCCTAAACAAGTTTCACTTCAATAAAATAAATTTCCAATTGAAGGACTGCATAATTTGTAATTCATACAGCAAATGGTTCGGGAATGTCTAGGATACATTACTAATGATCCCTTTGGATATATTAATGAATATATCGGTATATTATTTATTGATCGCAAGTAAAAAATATATCGACATATTCAATATATCGATATATCGTAGCCGTCCCTCATAGATAGTTCCTAATTGATAGTACTACCAGAATTTTTGTTGACCAATACGGGACGGAAGAACGGATAAGATAGAGACGGTGCCACGCCCTATTTTCTCGAAAATTCACCAAAGAATAAAACAAAATTTTAAAAAGTAATTTTTTTAATAATGAAAAAAAATACGGAATATAAATTTAATTTTTTTAAACATATTTCTCTGAGTTGTGAATTTTTGTTAAGAATCGTCATTATTGTTAATATACTCATTAAGTTGTTGGCAGTTATATGGTGCGCTTAACTGCATTTTCTCGATCGTCCATATTTTATTTACGCCTGTGAATACTCTTTCAGTTATCGCATTTGTGCCTGGTCCTGGTAGACTCAAAGAATACTCAATGATTTTTGAAAACATTTTATAAGAGATATCTTGTTTCGTAAAGTGTTTAAATACTTCCATCCACCTTTTGTCAGTTTCTAATTTTTGATCCTTCCGCTCTTCTAATTTTATTTCGATTAGGCAACGTTTGACAAACCGCAAACCCAAACCTCAGTCGATGTCGACTTTCTTCCATCGTTTTGGTGACCTTCCTCGTATTCTCTTTCCCATTGGTCTATTATGTTTTGCATTTTTTACCAGTCTGTTATCTGGCATTCTCTCAATGTGTTTTTTTCCAGCAATTCCTTATGTGTCTTATCCATTTTCCCACATCCTTTATCTTGCTCTGGTCCCTAAGTTCTTTGCTTCTCATCCTATGAAATAAGGTCTTTCCATGTATACTTCTTATCGTCTTCATTTCCACCGTTCTCATCATTGCATTGATTTCGATGTGTTTGGTCTTGTCTCTGCTGCGTACGTTGGAATGGATGGAACTGCCGTTTTGTATATTCTTACTTTACTTTCAATGTTGAGATATTTGTCACCCCATATAATGTCTTGTAGACAGCCTGATAGTGGAGTTGCTTTTGTAGCTTCTGTTCGTAGTTCATGTTGCAAATTGAATTGCCTGACCTGTTCTACTACTTTCCCCCCTATTTCTAGTTTGCACCTCACTGGCTCTTTAGATGTTATCAGGCATTTAGTTTTGCTTGTATTTATAAACATAATTTTAGTTGTTTGGGTTCTTAGTCAAGTCTCTGAAGGTCGTCATCTGAATGTGTAGCGTCGTCAGCGTAGCAGACAGTGTTGAAGTATATGTTTCGCATTTTATATCCTGCTGTCCTTGGAAGTTTCTCTGTTATTTATCCATAATAACCAGTTAAAATATAAAGGGGCTGAGGAAGTCTCCTTGCTTTATTCCTCTGTTTATTTTTATGATTTCAGATGTGATGTGTCCTCCTATTCTGATGTTTGTTGTGCAGTGTGGGTGTACGTCGGAAATTAGTTGGATTAGTGGTAGGTTGACTGCTTTTTCTCTCATAATTTTGATGACGTCAGTGAGTTGAACTCGATCAAAAGCCTTGGTCATATCAACAAAGCATAGGTAGGCAGGTTTATTATATTCTCTAGATTTCTCAGCATTTTGCAGGTCTGACTATAAAAATCGCATCAATTGTTGATCTGTTTTTACGGAAGCCTTGCTGCTCTTCTAGATCTGTATTGTTTTTCCAAGTTCTAGTATTAGTTTAGTGAATGCCTTGAGCATGCTGTTAAGAAGGGTGATGCCACGGTAGTTCTCTGGCGTTGATTTTTTGCTCTTCTTAAATATGGGGATTGTAGTGCTCTTTTTGCTCCATTCATTTGGGATTTTTTTTTATTTATGATGTGTTTGAATATGTTTTTCATTTCATTTTATAGCTTTGTTCTTCCATATGTCAGCATTTCGTTGGTTATTTCATCAGGGCCAAGACTTTTTCGGTTTTTAGATAATTTTAAAATATTTTCTATTGTTTCCATTTCGATATCGATTTCGTGTTCACCCTCGCTGTCTATTACTATAACAATAAACGTCTGGAAAACAAACATTCAAAATCATTGCGATTGGATTTGAATCATCCAAAATTCCAAAATGCGATCTGTAGAAAATATTAAAAAATACACTCTGGCTCTAGCATTGCGTCTATTTATGAAATGAGCATCGATTTTCATTGCCGCATAAAATTAAATTGTACGTTCCCATATTGAGTGTAATTTTCCAAATTGCAAGAATTACTTTTTATTGGCCCGTTAATTTTACGATCTTGTTTTTTGCATTTCAAAACGACGCAAAACAATTAATATTTCAGGGACACATACAAATATTTTCGATATGGCAAATAGTGGCCAAGCTTAGACAAATGATCAATGTCGTCACTCCAGAAGTGAGTGACTTAAGTGGAAAAGTTCCGAATTGTAATAGGTCTCATTTATGCCTTGTTTGTCTGGGTACGTTTTACTAAAGTCAAACTGTCAAACGTCAAACCTGTCAAACATCTTTAGACCCGTTGTACCTGGTGTGTAAACTGTTGAACGCGTTACGAAAACGCTACGAAATTTGTGATGTGTTACTAAATATGAGATACGACGCGAAGCGATCGAAAGTAGTGAGGGAGATATAGCGTTGGTAAAGCGTAAGAGTTCAAAATTAATATATACTCTAAGATCACTTTTACCAACCATTTATCTGAAAATAAATAACAATATAAGAATGATATCTACCTACGGTTTATCAATATTTGTTTTTGAAACCGCTGTGTGTTAATATTGGAAATTACAGTAGTGGCATGTGATATGTCTACCCGTCTTCCAATACAAATCAGTTCAACCAGGTAAAGTCATAACATGAGTGGGTTCTCGTCATTACTCGTAGGAACAGGTGGTTAGTGATATGTGGAAAATTTCTTTAGTGTTCCTATTGGATGTCTCTATTGCAAGTTGCGCAGAGCGTTAGCATTAGGGACATGAAGCATATAGTTGGACGAAATATACGGATATTCGGTAGAGGTTGCGCGTGGCCTGATCTTAATCATCTCATTACGGATAAATCAAACGGATCATCCTTAAGAAATCAAACATACAGACGACAGTGTTAGTCCCACAGAAGTAAGATCAGGTCATTACTGAACGTATTGCACGTTTTCATCATGGCCTTTTTAAATTAAAAAAATTATCTTTCTGACGTCATACTAAAAGTCTAAAATTACAACTATACGCATGCCCTCAGTTATCTCACTCACTGTCGGGTGTTTGATCTTTCGGGATCATCAAAAGTGCGCCGCGGAAACCTCTTTTAAACCGGGAAAACTGAGCCACTCGATACAGCCGACGCACCGGCCAATGGAACACTGCTGTATATATGCGCGGGTTGAACTTTTAATGGAGTGCGGTAGCTGATACGTGTATTCTTTCAACTGTATCAAAGTATTGCCTAAAATCGTGCCAAATCTCAAATTTTCTTTAGCCGCCGTTTTTTCACTTCAAGAATTATATCTGATCGAACTTCGAGGGAAACCTTAACGCTTAACGTCATTGATCACATCTACACTTGTTCATGAGTTCAATAAATAAACGACTTTTACACCCGACATATAATACCATAATTTACCACTTTCCACTATAAAAATGGTTAATTTGCGCCGTACTAGCCGGCACCGATTTAATTCCCTATAAGGAAGTATATAAACTGGGTTATTACAAATGTCCGTTTCAAAATGGACCGCCACAAAACAAGATTTAGTAACATTTGTTAACATTTATTTATGTCTCTATTTGGGTTATAAATATTTATTTCGTTATGTGCCGCGTGCCTATTCTAGTAAGGATTAAGTGCTTTAATTTATACTCTACTTATTATTTAGCTTCATGGTTAATAATAATATCTAATATAAAATTTGAAATAAGTAATGCTACAATAAAAATCGTATGTATTTTCAATTATAACAGTTTCAATTTTCTACAATGTTTATGCTTTAAACATCATTGAAAATATAAGATAGGATTTAAATAAGACCGAAAGTCACTGAGATCATTTAAAATCTGTATGCATGCTTTGGTGCACGTATTTTATGCGTTAGAAACATCAATAGTATCACGCAATATATGAAATATATATTCGCAAGAAAATATCAAAGAACAATTTAATAGAAAATAAAATTAAAGAAGAGGAGACTAACATCCATTCAATTCCACCAAACACATTTTTAAAAAGACACAAGCAAGTTAAAGGTGAACAAAAATAGGAAAAAAGTAATTGAATAAGCTACAAATAGAAAGTGATTGTACGCAAACAAAAATATGTTTTTAATGACTTTTAGACTAAAAAATTAAGACAAAAAAAAGGTCGGGTCTTTATCCGTGATTTATTAGATTAGTTTTGGCTAGGTTGTGTTAGCCATGGTAAGTGCGGTAGATGGATAGATTATTCGTACAGTTCACACAAAAATTTTATTGGCACCCGTTTGACACTGGACACCACATCTTCCTGCCTCAAATTGCCTTTTCGTACTGACTACAACGCATAGCACTCGATACTCGATAATCGATATTAAGGCTTTGGGTATCGACAGTGTGTAATAAAATGTTTAATATAAATGATATTTGAATAGTCTTAATTAACCAAAACTAAACGATAAAAGCTTCATATTTTATACAAGAATATTTATAACTCTGTAAGAATTAAGAATGTTTCAATGCGGCTGTGTGGTAATTCTTGTCGTACCTACCTATCGTAGTTTCAGTAATAGTAGTTAGTTTGGGAACTTTTAACGTATTAAGTGTTTAAAATGTTGGCCATTATTTGCCAAACAATATCCAAGTCTGTTATAAAATTCACTTATAGTATTAGTTAACAGTTCTGGAGTAATAAGACTGGATTCGTATAGAAGTATCTTTCTCAATTGATCTAAATTTAGTGGTCTGTTCTTGTACACCTTATCTTTCAAATGTCCCCAATAAAAAAAAATGACCATGTGGGTTAGTTATATCCGGGGAGTCTGCTGGCCATTCTATCGCTCCTCTTCGTCCAATCCACCTTTCTTTCAGAAGTTGTAAGTATTCTTGACTCCTTAAGTTTTCAACAATGAAAAATGGTCCAATATTTCTAATGCCGAGATTTCCTGCCCAAAAATTGAGTTTTTGTGGATACTGCGTATATAGTTCTTCTATCCAGTAAGGGTTAGTTCTACTCCAAAACTTACAATTATGCCTGTTCACCTGCCCATTTAAACAAAAAGTCGATTCATCACTAAACCGTATCTGGTTTTTAAAGTTCGGATTACTATTAATTTCATTCATCATGATCTCAGAAAAGTTGACGCGGCGCCGCGCCGGCGCCGGCGTGGCGACGGTCAAGATCATCTTCCAAAAGTTCTTGAGGATACATTAATTTATAAAGTGTTTAATTTTCTCTTGCTTTAGAATCTTGTGCAGTGAAGATTTACTTACTATATAGTAACTTCCGGTAAATTTTATTTCCGTTCCAAAATAGACATTTTAGGATTTTCTTCTAATGACAGTAATTCAACTTATTGTCATTTGTAGTTGCTGTTTTAGGTCGTCCTGTTTTCGGCATTGTTTTTACATTTCATTTTACAAATAAAATAAGCATTTAAGGGCACTTATTTTTAAAATATACCACTTGCCCAAATTAACCAGTGGCGCAGGTACGAAATTTTGTTATATTTTTGTGTATGGAAGCTTTGGTACGCCACTGGCATTTAAAAAATATATTTTTTTCATGGTTCCTTATTTTATTTAGGACAAAAAAAGTATTTGGTGTTTTCTGATACGAAGAATGGTTTAAGCGAAAAATATAATTTTTGAGTCGAACAGAAATTAACTCGGAAATTAAATAAACTGCTTTAATTTTTTTATCCCCAAATCAAAGCAAGATGTGAAAATAATAATTGAGGGGACAATAGATTTGTATTGTCAGCAGCTAACTAAAAACATTTTCTCTGTCACAGTTTTCCTTTTTATTTAAAGTGTTACTATTATTTCTTACAAATATTTTGAATTTTTTTTATTTCAGATAATCTTTTGATTTTGTGACTCAAATAATGTATTGAATGTATTTTCAAACAATTTTTCGTATAAAAAAACAATACTTTGTTGTTCGAAATGAACCGAAGATTTATAAAAAAATTAATATAATATGTCAGTGCCGTAGCATGATTCGGATATCTTAGAAAGCCTTTGATCGACTTTGTTTGAATTTGGCGGGACTTTTTGTAGTCATGACGAGTTAGTTTAACCTTCATTATATTTAAATTAATACGTTCAGTGACGTCCCTGAGGGTAGTTTGAGAAATACCATTGACCAAAAATGTGCCACTGACTTTTTTAAAATGTATTATTTTTTCGAATTGAGCAGCTGACAATACAAATATATTGTCCTTTCAATTATTGCTTCATATCTTGCTTTGATTTGGAGATAAAAAATTAGAGCAGTTTATTTAATTGCTGTTCGACTCAAAAATTATAATTTTCGCTTAAACCGTTCTTCGTATCAAAAAACACACCATGCCTTTTTTGTCCTAAATAAAATAGAGAACCAGAAAAAAATACTTTTCAAATGTCATTGGCGTACCAAAGTTCATACAAAACATATACCAAAATTTCGTACCGACGCCACTGGTTAAAATTAAGAAAGTGGTATACTTGGAAAAGAAGTATCCCTAACGCTTATTTTATTTCCCGAATTTAAAAAAAATATATTAACTCATATAGGAGTTATTTAAAAAAAAATTAAAATCATTAAACTTCAACACCCTGTATATTCGTTACGATACGACTAAGGACTATAGTTTATCAGAACTTTCAATTCTAAAGTAACGTCAGGAATCACGTCCCGAACCAGACTTTTAAAACACCCTGTATGGTTTGCCTACGTTTGGGTTAGCTGTTCTTCAGTTATTGTACAGGGTTATCCAACGAGAACTAGACAAGGCGATTTTTTGACTTTCCCTGTACTTTTATAAAAAAACTGAAATACCCATATTATGTAATTTTCTCCCGCGAATTCGGATTTGTTCAGCTAAAAACAATTGAACATCAAATAAAAGTGCTAGGGGTCACTTTGATATTTTTTTAAATGGAACACCCTGCATATTACTACATTTTAGAAAAATCTAAACACATTTTGTGTATAATATCCTATACCTATCTTTAGCTGTTTACCAAATATTGACAGTTGAAAGTCGGGCATTTTGACACTTTGACAGGCTCTAAGATATAAACCGCACGAGATCAAAGAAAACGGTTTGCACATTCCTATCTTGGGTTTTCATAAGCTATCGAATGATAGTAATGTAGTATAACGTACCCGGGTCGATTCAACATAGTTGAATCAGAAAAGTAAAATTGTGTTTTGCCTTTATTTTACCACTGATCGTCAAAATAGATTAAAAAGAAAACCAAGCCCTACGTTGTGTTATTATTATATATTGCACAATTTTATTCACTCATTATGCGCTTCAACGAGACACAATTAAGGAAACTTGAGGAAAAAGGTGCGTCATGTAAATTAAACCACAGATTCCTAATACGCCTAATTTATTAAAGAAAAACGTGCCGGACTCAGCCTGGAATTCACGAGGGGAAAGAGTACGGCAGAGAAACCCTCGATCTAAATTCCTAAACCGAATTATGCTGTATAATCTATTAGTATTATAATTAATTAAATTACTGTCTCCCGTACCACAATTCGTAGTTCCACACTTGTAACAATACATTTAAAACTGAAGAGGCTTTTGTTAGTTAACCAGACGCCGCTGGTAGGTACTGAGGTCCTAGATTACGGAGGCTACCCAGCTATTTAGTTGCAAATATGGGACAATACCATAGTATAGTTTTCTACTATGCCAATATCCCTAGAATGATCACTATGTTTATAACTAGGATATTCTCCCGTCAGGGTAGGAAATGGTTAGTACAGATTCATCAAGGCCCTTGTGTACTCTCTCACTCATTCTAATATTAAAACCCTAGCACGAAAAGACGGCAAATAATACATTTTATGTTTTCACTTAAAGCAGTGTTGTTCACAGCATAACACGATTTCATTAAATATATACACAGGTTATGTCATCAAATATGAATTATCCATGAAAATAGAAGAGATATTTATGCAAATTATGTTTATAACAATATCCAAACATATACACATATTATGCCATTAAATATGAATTATCCATGAAAATAAAGAAATATTTATGCAAATAATGTTAATAACAATATCAAAATATATACACATATTATGCCATCAAATATGAATTATCCATGAAGATAAAGAAATATTTATGCAAATTATGTTAATAACAATATGAAAATGTACACACATGTTAGACCATCAAATATGAATTATTAATGAGATTAGTAGAAATATTTATGCAAATTATGTTAATAACAATATGAAAATGTATACACATGTTAGGCCATCAAATATTAATTATCAATGAGTATAAAATATATAATGGTACAAATTATGTTAATGACAATATTATAAGTTTCATTTTACCGACTTGTAATGACATATTGCAACACAGAAGCAAAACAATCCACCAAATTAAACCGTACACTCCGATGGCTTCTGACTCTCTATCTTTCGTTCTCGAGCAATCCCTTTCGGATCTCCTCCAAAAAACCTCGCAAAAACTCGACTTCAATTTATGACTTGTTTTTATCTTTTACATGTATAAGGGGTGTTTCAAAATATACACATATATAGGGTGTCTCAAAAATTAATATTTTAGGTCTAATGAAATAGTATTTTAAAGATGTGGGTTATATCAGTAACTTTGAATTTAACCGGAGGTTTAAAAGTTCCGGTTAATTTTATCCGCAGGTTAAATTCGAAGAAACTGTCATTCGATAGTTTATGAAAACTTAAGACAGGAATGTGCAAACCGTTTTCCTTGATCTTGTGCGGTTTAGATTTTAGAGCCTGTCAAAGTGTCAAAATACCCGACTTTCAACTGTCAATATTTGGTAAACAACTAAAGATAAGTATAGGATATTATACACAAAATGTGTTTAGATTTTTCTAGAGAGTCCAAAAGTGTAGTAATACAGGGTGTTCCATTAAAAAATATATCAAAGTGACCCCTAGCACTTTTATTTGATGTTCAATAGTTTTCTTCTGAACATATCCGAATTCGCGGGAGAAAATTACATAAGGCGGCTATTTCAGTTTTTTTATAAAAGTACAAGGAAAGTCAAAAAATTGCCTTGTCTAGTCCTCGTTGGATAACCCTGTACTTTAAATAAAGGTGCGTACAGACCTGACGCGACGCGCGCGCGACACGCACGCGACAGTCCAAAATCCCTAAGTGTGGACGGGGCGCGCGTGCGGCGCTAGCGCCGCCTGTTCGAGGCGCGTCGCTACCCGTCTGCTGTCGGTTTTTCGACGGCAGATCAAAGAAAGAGCGAGGCGTAGTGTGGACGGGTAGTAGTAGGAGCGTAGCAATCGCGCGAGAATCAGTGAAGAAGTGCAATAGAACTTCCGTCGCGTGGCGCGCGCGTCTCTCTACATGGCTCACAACAGGCGCGCGAGAAAACCGTGCGCGTCGCGTTCGCGTAGCAGGCGCGCGGTCGGTGCGTCGCGTGCGTGTCGCGCGCGCGTCTCGTCAGGTCTGTACGCACCTTAACTTAGTCTAGTTAGCCCCGCATCTTGCAATACGGACAAATAATGTCATATTTTATCGCAACAGCCATGGATCACCAAAGAAAACAAAACAATGACATTAACATAAGGTTTTATGACATATTATTATAGATAAATTAATAATACAGAACTTTAAGATTATTAATAAATAGACATGAATTATTGATCCAAATGGTGTAATTTACATACCTAAGAACATTATTGAAACAATATTGATGTTTCACTTAATTTACGAACTGCGATGCTAATTAACAATCTGAATTTGTTATTTAAAATAATAAAAAAATTGAGCGAGTCTGCTAGTACTCGAGACACTGATGTGTAGACATATCCTATATCGACATCATCGACATGAAAATCTAATTATGCCTTATGCTGCGTGACGCCTGAATATAGGCAAGCACTTATTTGGAATTAGTTGCCTGGCGTTGAAAGAACCCGTTTTACACTAACAGTTGCAGACAGCCTGTAAAACACATTCCCGTCACAGATACCGCCTGACGTGCGTTACATTTGTAACGTTTACATTAGAATGTCCAATATTACATTTCACGCATAGCCCTCCGCTCGCTTCGGTCGCCACAGGGGCGCAACGAACAAAAACTAACCAACAGAAAACCAAGACATGCCCAAAATCCAAAAAACTTTTTACAAATATAATCTCAAGAAAATAAAAAATAGGATTAAAACTAACCGTAAAAATCAACGAGGGAGAAGCCGCGGGCAAAAGTTAAAAGTGTCCTATGTTCTTTACTATACACTTGAAAATTTCTGTAAAAAAATTCATGATGATCGGAACAGGTTATGCGTGAAAGCGTAAGAAACAAACAAACAAACAAACACATTCGCTTTATAATATTAGTTAGGATTCTTTAATAATACTTACCTACTGGTAGCTTCGGAGTGGATTAATTCACTGCACAAATTCGACACGAAAGTCTACACAGCTTACTCACTACCATGCACTCATCTTGAACCGACATCCTTTGATTTTGGAAAGTCAATAACCAAATTTTGCAAATTTTAGAAGAGGGCTATGACTCAATATTGTTTTAAACGTCTGGGCATCTGAATAATACTTTTGACAGTTCGTTTAATTTAAAATAATAATATGCTTTTTTATCGTCTAAAATCCGTTTACTGTTTGCCAAATGAAAGAACCTGGACGGAAAGAATGCGGACAAAAAATGTCCTCGCATATTTAGATGCTGCCACATTTTTTTCCCAATAATCCGAATTTATTTTCTGTCTAGTTTCCTATAGTGAATTTACATATTTATATTTCCTACTTGAATACTTAATTTTGTTATTTTCCTTAATACTAGTGTCTTCTATTATTGACTATTTTATTTACACAGGGCAATACGGAATACGGAATAAGTATACTATAATATTTATAATGTTTATATTTTATTCGCCTTCAAGCTATTTAAAATACGCGACAATAGGCAACAGTGCGACGTTTACTTGATTTTTAGCGGGGAGGCAGTTTCGTGATTGGTCACAGGATATATTTAATACACTTTGACCCTAGACCAACACCTAACTTTTTTTACATATTTTAAAATTTCGTCAGCGACTTGCTTTAGCCATTGGCGTAGAAATTGCCGATGCCGAACTGTGTGATTATTTATATTATTTGGTTTGTAGGGTCTGGCGATTTATAGGTTTTGTCGATTTTGCAAATTCTCTTTTTTCACTATATAGTAGCTTAAGCCAAAAAAGTCGGAAGATCCGGTACATTTGAACCGAAAAAATGCCCTCAAATTTCGAGTTTTGACACAAATTTTCAGCACCACTTCACAAAAGCACTAGAAATATAGACAAAACACATCTGAAAATCAATTGTCGGGTGAAAATATTAACTAGGATACATTTGCGTCGAACGAGAGACCTCCGTTTTGTTCCGGTCCTAATTTAAAGCGACTCATAGCCATAGCCCCATTAAACAAAATTAAATTTTACTTGTAAATATCCATCCTCCTTTTTACTGTCATCTGTCACAATAGCCAAAACAAAGATTTTTAAGGACGCACACTGTTGCCAGACGTTTACTGTAGTTTCGTTAGCAAAATTCATTAGAAAAATGGTGCGCCATAAGCGCAGCTTATTCACTACCAGCTAGTCATCTTGCGGCGGCATCCTTTGATTTGGGAAAGTCAATAACCAAGTTTTGCAAATTTTAGAAGAGGGTCATGACTTAATATTGTTTTAAACGCCTGGGCATCTGAATAATACTTTTGACAGTTCGTTTAATTTAAAATATGCTTTTTCTACTACCGTGCGTAAAGTACTCACTTTACGCACTCTCAATGATTCGTAAAATAGGCCTTTTTAATGTGCAGTGCGTAAAATAAGTTATTTTATGCACTAGTGCGTAAAGTAAATCTGACATATTTTTTGACATTTAGGGCAATGCGTAAAATAATATATTTTACGCACTAGTGTGTAAAATAATTTATTTTTTATTACGCATGCATCATAATCAACGATTATCGCACGCTGCAGCGTGCATAAAATGATGTTTATGATGCGCCTACTTTTTTAAAGGTTGCTATAGAAACATTTGATCATGTCAAATGTGACAGATTATTATATTCGTCAATATATCCCTTAAGTTTAATATTTAAAATATTTTTGAGATTATGATGCATTCGTAATAAAAAATAGCGTATGATATACGTGTATAAGAGGCCTTGAAAGCCCTTGCGACTTACAAAACACTCCGCTGCGCGTCGTGTTTTGAAATATGTCGCGCGTGCTTTAAAGGCCCTCTTATACACTTATATCATAATATACTATTACGCACTAGTGCGTAAAGTAATTTAATAATATTTTTGTTTTTTCACATATTTTTCGGTAGCAGAAAAAATCTTGTATGCTACTCATTTGTAAAGTACCCTTTTTTTTCAATTTCAATTAAATTTTTTTATCAATATTCCCATTCATAAAAAATGTTCATTTTACACACTTGTTGTATAAATAACTATTTTATCGTCTAATACAAAAATTGTATAAAAATCCGAAATTTCCGATCCTCTTAGGGCGATAGCTGAGGCTTCGGACGAATTTGTCATGTATTTATGTAAATTCATTTTAAATTCAACTGTGGAACTGAAACGCTCAGGGCGCAGTGCCCGACACTCAAACTTTCCGATTTCGATAGAGTTGACTAGCTGGTAGTGAATAAGCTGTGCTATAAGTGTCTCTACTCTTTTTTTTATTTAGGTGAATGATTTTTTTATGGCAGTAGCACATCCTATATTGCTCGACGAGCGGTGTGTGTGCGAAGATGTTGATTGACACGGTTCTTGAATAGTTAGTTTGGGAGCATATTCGCATGTAACAGGCTAGATGTTCATTCGGCAATGAATGAATGAATGATCGTTTCTTCATATGTGACGTGCACGATAGCATTTAGTCAGATGTCGTGACTGTTACAGAGAATCAACAAATAAGTCTTCAATTATTTCAACACTTCATGCACGGCCCTCCGGCCCTCCGCTTGCTTCGCTCGCTACGGGGGCTCAACAAATAGAAACTAACCAAGGGCTAACCAAAACTAACCCAAATTAAAAAAAAAATAAAATAAAAATTTTGGGTTAGTTTTGGTTAGCACCTGGTTAGTTTCTATTTGTTGAGCCCCCGGATAGAGAGTGAAGCGAGCGGAGGGCCATGCATGAAGTGTTTAAATAATTGAAGACTTATTTGTTGACTCTATGTAACAGTCACGACATCCGGCTAAATGCTATCGTGCACGTCACATATGAAGAAACGTTCGGCATAGTTGAATGAACATCTTGCTTGTTACATCCGAATATGCGTCCTGGGAGTGAGTTCCACAGTGATGCAGTGCGCCAGACAAAGGAGTTCTTCTAAAGCGATGTTCTAGGTGTTTCCAGTTGTACAACGAACCGGTGCGCTCTTGCCGTCTATCGTGACTGTCTGACAGGCGTTGTCAGGGGCGGGATAAGGCGGGCCAAATCCTGGGAACATCTGCCGTAAAAGTATCTGCAAAACAGGGATTTCTCGGTCACATGTTTGCGGTGTTTCAGACTATTCAGATTCCGGGTCAACTCCGGGTCACCGACGAGACGCACAACTCTCTTCCGAACGGAATCCAGTAGCTTTAGGGTGTGCTCTGACGTGGCACCCCAGGTATGTGAGCAATATTCTAAGCACGGTCTTATTTGCGCTTTATAAAGCAAGAGCAACTGCTGCGGTGTATACATTTTTTGTTGCGAAATAGCGTACCAAGCTTCTGGGAGGCTGATTTTGCGACGTTAGCAACGTGGTCATGCCAGGACATATTGCCGTTGACCGAGACCCCCAGTAGTCCGATTGAATGAAGATGAAGGGATGGTCGATCCTGCCATAATGATATCATTGCCCGCCGTATGGTAAACGTGGCTGCTTGGCTGATTGTTCAATGTGCATTTGCATTCATTCATCGGAATAAAAGAGACACTCATTCGATTACACTATTCCTTTGTATGTATATATTCGTCAAATATTTCACTTCTTACATGGCCCTCCGCTCGCTTCGGGAGCGTAACCAAACAAACCTAACCCAAACTAACCCAAGACAAATGAGGAAAAACAAACTAAAAAATATTTGCATTTTCGACTGACAAATTTCAATTTTTTTCTATTTCCGGCATGCCTTGGATTAGTTTGGGTTAGTTTTGTTTGGTTGCGCCCCCGAAGCGAGCGGAGGGTCATGCGTGAAGTGGAATATTAAATATACTTAAATAGTAAACAACACTGTTATTCCCCATAAGAAAATGTGCAACTTTTGGAAACACTGTGCCAGGCCGCCGGTGTCGATTACTAAAATTTCATTATTTTCACGTTACAATTTCAATATTTTCACGTTACACATGGGAAAGTCGTAGTGGAAGTTTGCCCTTCTAGGGCAATTTAGGCTCGAAACGCGAATATTTTTTCGGCTCAAATGTGGCGAATCCTCCGATTTTTTTGGCTTAAGCTACTCTATAGGACACCCCTTTTCTAGCGAAAAAAAAAAGTAAATTTGCAAAATCGACACAACCTAACCATCAGACCCTTAATTTGATGATATCTTTAAAGATTTTTAACCTTTCTTATATTTTTTTTGCATTTGGTGATTATTATACGCGGTTAACTAATTTTTATATATTTCGGATAACTCTCTTAACTGAACTCTCTAAATTAAAATTTTTATTACAAAACAATTCCGAAAGTTCTATAAAGAGCGTTTTGGAACATACTTGCTTCAATATTGCCTAACTTTTAATACAAACACTGAACGCTAGAGAATTTATATGAATTAGCTACGATAAACCGTTTTTTTCCAAATTAAGCGACGTCATCAATGACGTAAATACAAAACCTTCGGGAAACGAACTCTACTTATTACAACAACATCTTTATGTAATACATAGAACAAATAATATCATAGAATACTATCCTTATTATAAAAATGAGATATTATTATATGACATATTTTGTACTATAAACTAATCAATATTATCAATAATAATATGGTAAGAATAACCTCGTGCGCCTATGGGAAGGCAAGATTTTTTACGTGCTAGTCCTCTACCCCCTTCAGTCGTTGTTAAGGTTCACTCGCTTGGCGCACTATAAAAACGCTTTTAAATGGCAAAGTTGTATAAAAATCCAAAAGTTCGGACTTTTTTAGGCCGATAGCCGTGGCTCTGAACGAATTTGTCGTGGATTTTGAAGCGAAAATTCATTTTAAAATCAACATCGATTAAAAATAAGCTGTGCTATGGATCCAAAGACACTGCGAATATAATATAATGAAAATCTAATACCGCCCTAGCGGCTAGCTTTTTAGAAGCGTTATTTGAGTTGTTGCAATCGCGGCCGTCCTGGATTAGCTTGCTCCTCAATGCGCACGGGTTATAATGTAACATCGCGTTTACATATTCCGTCCCCACATTTCCGTCTACACATTTCCGTCTCATTTGCCGAGATTGACCCTCATATTGCCGCGTAAGATGTTTACACATCAAAAATGTCTTGTTCCATTTTCGGCGTAATTCTAATAAATTATTTGTTCTATCAGAATAAATTTTGTCTTTTAAGTACCACACGCCAATGAAAAATTAAAATTTTTACTGTGTCAAATATTTAATTTTTCCATCAGCATACAAATACCACTTATTTAGGAAAATTGCATTATTAACAACTGAGATACTAGGGTGGATTTATGAAAAGCGGGACACACAGTATAAGGATTTTCTAAAAATATATAGGAATATTATCATTCCGGAATGCTTCGGATTTGATTCAAAATGCAATAACATAGGTAGCTAAGTCTTCTTCTGCATTTTCTTTATACTTCTCCTTTTTCTTTGAATAGTGATTTTTTTGTAATATAGGTTACGGTTTTTTTTCTGGATGGAACTCGATCACCTTGATATCTAATTCTGTATTGCCGTATTGTATTTGAAACATGTATTATGAAATATCATTATTTTGTTTTCATTGGTTATCCATGGCTGTTGCTATAAAATATCATATTACAATTTACAATGCAATTTAGACTAAGTAAAATAACTGAAAAACGGCTAGTCCAAACATAGGCAAACTATATACATTTTAAAAAGGAGGCTAAGGAGATCTTAAAAGTGTAATAATATATAAGACATTTCATTAAAAAAGAATCCAGATTTTCTTGTTTTCCGATAGTCATTTGTTTTGGCTTAGTTTGTTCAAATATTCAGGAAAACCCCTGAATCTTTTATTTGAACATTTTTTCTGTGCCACTTTGAATAAAGTTTATCAAGGGGTGGCAAATTATAAAGATAAACACTGCACAAAAAAAAACGCAATGAGAGAAGAAAGTACCGGAAAATAATAATATCCTAACTCATTAAAATGGTTAAAGATCTATTGGCACACTAGCGCAATGTATCCAAAGAAACTTTCACGAAACCATTAAGAAACCCAAATGCAGTTGTTCGCAAAAGGTATATTGAAAATGTCCATACATCAGGGCCGTTTGTTAGGGGGGGGGGGGGGTCTAACCCCCCACATGGCTCCAAAAAATTTTTGCCTCCGGCGGCGGCGTACAGTGGATCGACACCATGTTAAAATTGGGACATTGGGCAATTTCTTAAAATGCAAATTTGGAATTTATTGTAACATATTTTTTTTATAAACATATTGGCGTTATAGAAAAACAACAGAGGAAGGCGTTCGTAGTACACTCTTGTGAGGGAGACTTGATGATTTTGGTACAACTTTTGTATAGCAAAAATTAATGAAAAAACGGGTTCAACTGAAATTTGAAAATCTAAACCTACGTGTATTTTACCAACTTTCGTGTACAGTATTTAGCAGTAGAAATCATTACAGAACAAATTCACATCAACAGTATATTTGAAATATATATCTTAACTGTAGGGTAGCATACAAAATCTTGCCCTTAAAAATCGCGTAAAAAGTAAATATTTTTTGAGTTTTAAAAAAATGGCCAAAGGTATCCAAGTAAGTTTTACTTCTATGACATAGACCATTTTTTGCTGTAAATAAACCTATCAGGATTGGCTGCCAAAATCTGCAATTTTAAGATTTATTCGGCTTTTATCTTTTCTCCAATAAATTGAGGTTGTCAGCGCAAAAGCTACTAACCCACATCCACATTATCAAAATTGAAGTTTATGTCGGCATTAAATTATAAACAAAACGTCACATTTTCTTGGCTTCATTTTGATGATCTTATTTAAGCTGGTTCAGTAATCGCGGTAGGCTTACGGAGATCGACTACCTCTCAGAAGAAGCTGCAGAGGCACGAAATAAACATTTCCGTAATTATAGAGAAACAAAATCCAAAAAAAATAGCGGGTTGTACACAAACCAGGATATTCTATACAACCTTCTTCGAACCTCTGATCCATATATATCCAATCTCAGAATATCTGCAAATTTTAACACAAGGAAGGCTAATTCTGAGTTGACCGAAAAAAAATATCATTGTTGTTGTAGATACCTTATAGTTATTCGCCTTTGTCGAATTTTATGTGTTCTGAAGAAGCATACGTTTATAGATATTGGTAAACAAATATTTTATTATCCTTTCTTGAATTGATACAGCAAATATTGTTCCCTTATAAATTAATATTACCATTTCAATTCTTTGAAGTAACCACATTCATGAGCCACATGAATACCTACCTATCTATTTTATAAAAATTTTCCGTCAACTCAGGATAGCCACAATTCCATCAATATTTAACTCTTTTTGTATCAAATAAAAATATGTTATACTTATGAAGCTTTTTTCTGAGTATTTGTAAATTATTTATAAGCATGTAATTAAAATAGGTACACATGAAATCAACTTATGATTTCCGCCATCTTGAATATTCGAAGAACCTCAAATTTAATGACTACCTTTAAAAAGATAACGCCTCAGCTTTTCAGAAAGTCCAAAATCATCAGAGTCGTCCGAATAGTCAAAAAGTTATGACCAATGTCCCGATTTTCCCTATACTTCGATCCACTGTGGCGGCGGGACTTTTTAATGTGCTAAAAGTTTTCTTTCTACCTAACCTAAACCCTCCCCCACCCCATGAAGAACGCCTAGCTACGGCCCTGCCATACATGTTCAATCAAAATTTACTTTATATTTAAAAGAAGTAGGTAATTATTTTCTGATATTACAAGCATCAAAACACATTATTTGTTTTTTCGGTGCACATGAATAGAGCAATTAATGCCATGCTCAATTAAACTACTTAATTGTTTACTTTCAGAGTTGGGATTTAGTTAGGCACAGTATGCACTTTAAAAGCGAGCAGTGATGTCATTAGAGCATTAGACTATTAGCGTAACGATACATTAAATTTTTAAAATATTCAAACACCTAATGAACGATTTTTTAAATACGTCTCGAGACTTGTCGGTTGTCTGAAACATGCAAGCCCACCCATGCACATGGTAATCTGAATTAATATCCATTTATTATATTGTTACTTTACTAATAACTAAAAATAGTACTAAGCAACTCTGTTGTTATTTGGGCTGGTTAAATACCAGCGCGTTAATATCATTGATACGAAAATAGATCTGATATCTGCACTATATCACGTCTTGAATTGTCTTTTACGGACACGCGTTTATTATGCATTTGTATATACATTAAAGACCAAAAGTTCTGCATAAATTTGGTACTGGTTGGTTTCGAATTTTGGTGCCCGGTTAAATTTGATGAAATTTTGCCATGTTGTTTTTCTTGAGATCCTGATCAAAAATCCTGATAGAGTTTGAAATTCTAAATCCTGGGCAGGTCTTAAAAAGAATTACGGTACTAAACGCCATACTAGCTAGTACACAATTATTATATACACAAGGAAAACATAAGGGTTCTAGGTCTCTACACCTTAAGAAATAAGGCAAACACGGATCGGACTTAAAACAAGCTTCCAGGAGGTTTCTTTAGTCAAAAAGCATGACACTAAACTACTTGACACAGTCATAAGGCCAATGGGATCGACCACTAAAGTTAGAAATGCGAACAAAACAAATATAAAACAATATTGCAAGAGAAGTTATACCGCGGTTTGGGGTTTAAGAACTACTTGGCCATATCATTATTAAAGAAATGAAGCGATGGATAAGTTCCCTGTCCGCAACTACTACTGGGTACTTAAAACCATGCTTCACTCTGTTCAATCACTGTTAGTGGTCGATATCTAACCGATAACCGCGTCATATGCCTGGTTCACTCAGCGGTGATTATATTTATAGGCGTGGATCGTAGAGTAGACAGTTGGGCAAAGACGCCACTAAATTTTCTAATAAGAATATATCAATGGTTTTTAAGCATTAGGGTAGTAAAATTTGGAAAAACACTCTATCTAAGAATGTTGAGAAACAGAAAAGAAATTACATAAACTTAACTTGACTTTGACTTCAACATACCAAAAACATCAAAAATCCTAATCAAACTATTTATTTAAATATTAAGTATATTCGCTTATGGTATCGTACTTAAAATAATAATAAAGCTCTTTAAAATAAGTATCACCAAAATTATAACATCACCATACCCTAACCTTCAAAAGTTCCAAATCATTAACACTACCTAGTTCCTCTTTTTTAATATTTTTAACTAAAGTCTGAATTTTTAAAGTTCTGACTAAGTAACAGGTAATTACAGGACGTCTAAATAAATTGAATTAATATAAAAATTAATCCTCTAAATAAAAAATCGATTATAAATCAGTCCCATGGCAGCGATATCAGATATATCAGATATTACAAAGTATGAAATAGTTAATGCTTTAGATTTTAAGATATAGTTTCTAAGTTCAAAATAAGTATATTCAGGTCTAATGTAAGGTAAAGGGAATATCAACCACATAAACAGTGTTGCCAACGACACGGAAACTTTCGTGTTTTCACGGATTTTTGAAACTAGAACACGGACACGGATTTTATTGGGTTCCGTGCAATGAAAACACGGATTTTTTACAGAAGATTTGGCGTTATTATATTTGTGTCATATGTCCATTTTAATATAATTCGCTTAATTTTAATCGATATTTCATATAGATATTATTCAATCCTAAAAATAGATGTGCCAATCAACCGGTCTCTTTAGTTTCAAAGATGCGTTGATGAATCGGAATTTCAAAATATTGACGACCACTGACAATTTTGGGCTTTGAGTCAAACACTCAATGCGAAAGTCATTTCCCCTTGAGCGCCGGTAGGAGGGGGCAGTTGCCTAAAGTATTAAAATAATGCATAGTATTAAAAAAAATTTCAAACTCATTAATATTTAGAAAAAACTATCTACACGTTATTTTTATTGACCCCAAACCCTCCCCCCCCCTCCCTCCCTCCTGAAATTTGTTCTGCCGGCGCCCATAATTTTAACATATGAATCTAATCAAAACAAAGAAATTGTTTAATCACTAGTACCATTAATGGAAGTCTGCTTCATAGGTGGTAAAAAAATATATCGTGCTCTATTTCAACCAGTCAAATCAATGTTAAAAAATGGTAAAGGCAGATTCGGCATTGTCTTTGAGTTATCTTAAGTTGATTATTTGTAAAAAGAATTATTATTTTATGCTGTTTCGAATAAATCGATTAAATAAGAAGACTTTCTCTGCTTCTCATTTTAAGCGTCGTAAGCTGGTAAGCAACTATTGAATTATTTTATCTTAATTATCATCCGGAGTGGTGCATGTATGACGTCATATTCTATTTATTTTCTAGTTGAACATTTCAACTCAGTGCCATATTTCTTCCAAGAGCTTAACTCTTCGATATACAATTGATTTTACGTTTACAGTAACCTTTTTTAAGCTACATTTCAGGGACACGGAAAAACACGGAAATTTTGAGGACTCTGTTACGGATTTTTCTGATTTATGGTTGGCAACACTGCACATAAATCTACCAATGAAAGGGAGAAACTATATTTCTGGGTTTGGCAGCGTTTACAACGCTATAAGCATCCCTAATATTTTTAAACATATCTCCACTTGGAAAATTAGTAACTGGTGAATAGCGAATATCGCTTAGAAGCCATACTACACTAGCAACGTGACAGCACATTCGAACTACTCTGGCACCAGATCGGCATGAACAATAATATTCCAATATTAAATTCCTTTCTGTATTGTAATTAATGAAAAGCTAATACTTTACATCGTTCCTATTCGTAACAATTTAGGATCGTTTAATCGTGTATCGTATCCAAAACGATGATTCCACTCCTCTTGGTTATTGTATTGAATGATGGGGCTAGGCGCAATCGAAGAACTTTGAAAGTTAGATGTTGAAGTTCTTCAATAGGTAATGTTGGAACATCGAGTTCATTTTCGTTTATGGGTTCCCATATTCCGTATCTCCAAAGCAGGGTTCGGGGGATATATATTAAGTGATATATATCATGACATATATCACGATATATATCATGATATTTATAGTTTGATATATATAGCTTGATATATATCCGATATATTCGATAATTTTATTTAATAAATTAAAAATGTTTTCCACCATTCCAAATATTAGAAAACTCCTCAATATGCATCTGTACAACATGGTAATAACTGTATCGATGGCGTAATAACTGTATCGCAACAATGCACTTAAGTAACTTTTAGACAATAGGGGAGTATTGGTTCGGTAATGCCAGGATCATAAGGATGTTATCGAAAGTGACATTATAAAAATTCTCATGATGGCAAGATTGCATTAAATACCACTGATCTAATTACTCGCGCAATTCAAAAGCCATAGTTCTTGATACAGTTCAAATAGACTATACAATAATTTCTGTGTGTATAGAGGTGTGGCATAAATTAGAATTGGACAGCCATATTCAATAAGAAAAAGTTTCTTTGAAAGAAGAAAATATGGCACTTGGGCCAATTCATTATCTAGCAAACATTGCCGATTTTTGTAACGACATTGAACAACTACTCAAAAAGGGGGGAGGCTTTTGAGTATTTAAACAATATTAACAGTTCTTCTGTTCCATTTGTAATGTCTCTTATATCAAAGTAAGCTTATTTCCACAGTAATTTTTTGGGGATTATTTTACCCTTATTCCACCAATAACGTGGTGGAAATCGGTTCCTGTATTGGACTCAGACTGGCCAACATGAATGCTTTTTTAGAATTGTTTGAACAGTTACATATTGCAGTGGCATCTACAGCAGAGATTGAAAGGGCTTTTTCTTCTTTGGGTTTGGTCCAATCTTAGTTACGGGATCGCTTAGGAAACCAAAAAACCAGTAGACTGGTTTTCATGTTCAAGTGCATGAATCAAAATATAGACAAAAATAAAACCAACATTGAATGAGCATGGGAACCAGCCATATCTGAGCATTCTGTAGTTATTGTTCCTAATAGTAAGAACATTTGATATAAATAATTCATCAGATAAAGATTTCAATGTTAATAAAATAATTTGTTTGTTTGTTTTTTTTTTTAATATTCTTTTCTTTTTAATTAGAGTTAGAAATGTTAGAATCAAAGGTTTTGCTGCCTAGAATATAGGTTTTTGTTAATGCGTTAGGCATAAAACAATGCTGTTTTTTATTAAATAATACAATAATTGTGAAAATGATATATATCGGATATTATATCTGATATATATCCGATATATATATATATCATGTGATATATATTTAAATATCATGAAATTTTCGAGCCCTGCTCCAAAGTAATCCATCTCTTTCCAGTCTTTCCTGTAATATGTTGGCCTTATGTGACTTCAATAATATTGCATGGGCCAAATCCTTTGTGGCTTCCCACATACCAATTGAAGGGAGATACATGCTTATTAAGCTATCCTGATGTAATCTCGAAGGTGTGAAATATTGATATTAGGAATTTGGTCTCTAAATATTATGGAAATTGATATTAAATGTTCATTTTGGGATTCAACTATCCACCTACATTCTTTTATGAACCCAGACTGATTTGCTTCAGCGGTTGTTAGCTGGGATCTTGGACTAAAATGGGCAGGTATTTCAAGAAAAACATATATCTCAAAATATGAAAAAGTCGAGATTAAATGAAGCGAAATTTCAAAAAAGACACGCATTCCAATATTTTGACAGCACGAGTAGAATGAAATATCTAGATTTATACGTTGAATTGCATGAAATCTTATTGATAACGATTAGCGTTAAGCAGCGGCTTTTGCTGATTCTATGGGAGAAATAGTCGCAAGTAATTTCAAAATATAGGACACAAAAATTTCATAATATTAATTCCACGTTGTTGGAGTTTTCAGTTCTGCCGTGTGGTCTTTAGCACATGCCATTTTTGACAACTTTCCTATGCTCATTTAGTTATTCTGGTAAAAAATCCTCGAGGTTCATTTTTTTATAGCAGTGACACACACACTAAAGAGAGCTCCTATGGCAATCGACGAGCGGTGTGTGTGCGGAGATGTTGACTGACACGGTTCTTGAATAGCTGTAGGTTATAATTTGGTGGAAACAGAAAACAGGTGTCCTGGGAGTGAGTTCCACATCGAGGCAGTGCGCCGGACAAAGGAGCCCTTGAAAAGCGACGTCACAGCATAT
>MU190008.1:25791-46691 GCA_016904865.1 Pissodes strobi
TATATATATATATGTGTGTGGCGACGTTCTAGGTGTTGCCAGCTGTACAACGAACGGGTGCGCTCCTGCAGTCTGTCGCCAAATCCGGGTCGCCGACGAGAAGCTCAGCTCTCTTCTGAATGGAATCTAGCAGCTTTAGGGTGCGGCACCCCAATGTGTGAGCAATATTCTAAGTACGGTCTCATTTGCGCATTGTAAAGCAAGAGCGGTGTATACAGTTGTTTGTTGCAAAATAGCGCACCAAGCTTCTGCGAGGCTGAGTTTGCGATGTTAGCAGCCCGGTCATGCCAGGACATATTGCTGTTGACCGAGACACCCAGTAGTCCTATTTGCTAGGATGAAGGAATGGTCGATCCTGCCATAATGATGTTAGCGCCCGCCGCATTGGCTTTCTTGGTAAACGTGGCTGCTTGGGTTTTTGCTGCATTGAACTGGACCAAATTTCTGTCTCCCCAAGTTGGAGCTTTCTTTAGATCGTGATTAGTTGTTGTAATCTGCTCCTGTCTGTGGTGATGTCTCAGTCGCTGGTAAATGTTTTTGGAGAAAAGGGTATTGTCATCTTCAAAACTAAACAAGATTATTGGTTTCAGCCAGCAGGTCATTAATATAGGTGAGGAGCAGAGTTGGTGAAAGTATTGCGCCCTGAGGCACGCCCGCGTTAATGGTGAATGTGTCTGAAATGTGTCCATCAACTGCAACGTGCAGAGATCGGTTCTTAACGAAACTGGCAAGTTTTACTGGCAGTCGGAAGGACGGCAGTTTGTTGAGCAATCCGTCATGCCAAACTCTATCGAATGCCTTCGAAATATCCAACGCAATCGCTCGAGATTCTCCGTAGTTTTCAATTGCCCTACTCCATATATGAGTGCCATAGGCCAATATATCTCCAGTCGATTTCTCTTTGCGAAAGCCGTATCGGTTATCGCTAATTAATCTGTTGGTCCCGAGGTTCTTGAATAGTTGCTGATTGTCTGCACGTTCCATGACTTTGCAGATTGCTGGAAGCAAGACAATTGGGCGATAGTTTGAGGGCGTGGTTTTCTTGCCTTTTTTTGGAACAGGTTGCACTCGAGTGACTTTCCAAGAAGGGGGGTAAATCCCTTGTCGGTAAGACAGAGAAAAATGTCTGGAAAAAATGGATGTTAGCTTATTGGCGCAGCTCTTTAACACGATGGCAGGTATTTCATCCGGTCCTGATGCCTTTTGCTTATCTAGTTCTTACGAATGTCACGGTGATGAAACTTAACTTTTGTCATGGTAGTGTTGATGTTCGATATGGTGGGAAGAGCCTTGCCTTAGGGAACGTTTAAGGAGAGTGCGAAGAAAAAATTTGGTTCCCTGACTGTAGTCGCCGTGATGCCACGTTCGTCTGTCAAGAAAAACCCTACAACTTTGTTAATTTACAGTTGTTTCCAGTTCTAAAAATATAAGCGCTAGGGGTGCTCCAAAATATACGACAAACCCTATACAGGTAGTAAATGTCAAATAAATCAATTAAACTATAGGAGTAGAAAAACTACATTATTAAACTAAAAAAAGCACGTGGTTCGGTTTAAAAATACCAACGTATGGGTATGTGTCTATTTTGGCTTTAGGATCGCACATAATAAATAGCGCAAACGGCACCTTTCTATCATTTTTAGTAAACGAGATATTAAAATATAAAATTATGGGACAATCCATATTTTTTTACTTTGGGTCGAAAAATTTAGTATCATGCTTATGATAAATTGATGCGTTCACATATATAATTTATTTCTCTAAATATTTTCACAGTAAAGGTCGCAATCACTAAATGTTCATTTCTTTACATTTCAAATACATCTGTTATAAAAGGGTAATAAGCACAATTATTGTATTAAAATGATTTTGAGATGCGTTTACGTAGAGCGTGCTTAAACTTTATCTACTGTGATACTTTGTAACTAAAGGGTTTTAATTATATTATTTGAATGTAGCTTTCTCAAAAAGCACCAAGCCTTATGAATTAACTGATAACACAAAAGACAAAAATAGATCAGGCAATAGAAATTCAAAATTTTTTTCAACATTTTTGTTCCGGATATCTCACAACATTTTTCTTTTTATAATCATTGATGTACTACATATCAAATTACAACAATCTTTATGACCCATGTTTATCTACTGGCACGGACTGAAACCGAAACAAGAACTATTTTTAGACAATTACACATTCAGGAGGAAGAAATCCGCGAACCGTGCATTTATTACACCCTCTTTTGGGAACTCATGAATGGTTTTCGCTTTGGCAACTGGCCTGGACGGTAGAAATATTGTTTTTTCAAAAAATTCCACATATTTATTATTGTTATAGTAACAAAATCACCTGGTTTAAATAGCATTTTATTCCAAACTAAAAGAATCATTCTAAATCTTATTTTAGAGCAGTAGGAGCTTCAGGCTTCATTCAGTTAGCACTGTTAGCAGTAAACGATTTAAACTCTAATTAATCACTTTAATCGCTCGGTAAATTAATCAGTGTCTTGAATCAGAACTGATAACAACCTCATAATTACAGATTGGTACATAAAACCTACTTATTCTGGAAGATATAAACTTCCATTTGTAGTATAACATACCTACACGGGTCCGTTCAACCTAGTTGAATGAGATAAGTTGTGCTTTGTCTTTATTTTGCCAATGACCGTCAATATAGAGTTAAAAGAAAACCAATACCTACGTTGTATTATTATTTTATCTTGCACAATTTTACTTATTCAGCATGCGTTCGACTATAACAAAATTAGGGAAATTTGAGGGAAAGGTGCGTCATGTAAGTTAAACCACAGATTCCTAATACACCTAATTTATTAGAGGATACGTGCCAAATTATTAGAGAAAAACGTGCGGGAATCAGTCTGGAATTCAGGAGGGAAAAGAGTACGGCAGAGAAGCCCTCGAACTAAGATCCTAAACCGAATTATGCTGTATAACATTTATCAGTATAATAATTAATTAAATTACTGTCTCTTGCGCCACAATTCGTAGTTCCACCCGAGAATAACAACCGCAGAGAAGCGACAACATAAATCCCGCCCAAACATTTGAAGTGGGAGGTAAACCGGCCAACTGTCATCTCCACGTGCTTGACAGTTTGTTTAGTTCGAGATTTGTTTAGTACGGTCGTCGACGACAAAAATTTTGCGTGAACGCCAATTTTCTTTGGTTTGCTTTTGTGTTTATTGAAGTGACTTCATTAGCGAGGGTAAAGTCAGAAAAAATGAAACGCTTATCAGAGTGAAACGCTTTTCAAAGTGAAACGCCCCTTTAATTAAGCATGTTCCAATATAGCTAGAGGGCTGAAATTTTCAGGACATGTAGCCGGGATAAAATGAGGATCCTGGATGAAAACTGGACCCCGGAACCCCCCTTCCCCCCCATTTGGCCAGGAGAGGGGGAGAAGAAAACATTTAAAAAATTAATTTCGGAAGAACGGGGTCGAAATTTTTATGGTAGGTGCGTCTCATTGGGGGCTACCTTTGAACATATGGGGGGACCTGGGTTCTAATTTAAGGGGGATTGCGGAAAAAAAAAGGTTTTTGGCGATATTTCTGCAACGGAGCCTCGAACCGCAAGTCTGACAAGCGATGACCCTGTGTCACGGGGTAAAAAACGCAAAAAATTGTTCGGAAAGTTAATGCAAGAATTATAAAAAGAAATAAGAAAAAATTATATTAAAAAAGTTACAGAAACGCGGTTTTTGCAAAAAAAAACGATGTTCAGCTACAAGGTCGGAGATGGCAAACGGGAAGAAAAAAAATTCTATATGAAATTTTTTTGAAAATAAGAAAAAAATTGGCAAAAAAACGTCAAAAAAAGTTCGGAAAGTTAATAAAAGTATTATAAAAGGAAAGAAGAAAAAATAATAATAAAAAAAGGTAAAAGTTTGTTGGGAAAGTTAATAAAAGTATTATAAAACTAAATCAAAAAAAAAAAATAATAAAAAAAAGGAAAAAACTGTTCGGACAGTTAATAAGAGTATTATAAAACGAATTACAAAAAAACCAATAAGAAAAAAAGAGAAACGCGGTTTTCGGCGAAAAGAAGTTGATAAAAGCAAAAAAAATAATAAAAAAGGGTCGAAACCAGGAGCAAAAGTTGAAACAAAAAACTTAAAAGAAGATCAAAAACTCAATTTCCAATATCTCTTTCAGAAGTTGCGCTTCAGTTGTGTGCTTATAAAGGTGAGGCACATAATTCTTTTGTAAAATATTTTTTCTACTCTTAAAGTAAACACTTTCTTAAGTACAGTTTACTTAATAAGTAAATAATTCTTACACACAAGTATGCGTAAAGAATACTAACGCAGAGTCGTACTTTATAATGCATAGTGTGCCAATCAAATTAGGTTTTAAACCGCTCAAATTGCGAGACCTCGACATCGCGTTACCTGTGCCTTGATTTTTTGGCAATTTTTATTGTTTGTATTGTTCGGTGTTCGGTGACAGCGACATTATTTAAGACTTGATGTCCAAATCGGTAATAATTATTAGTATTACTGGCATTTTAAAAATAGTCTTAGGAAAAGTATAGTACACTACTTAAATGGAAATTTGCTTCTTACAAACTCGTTCAATTACAGCCCATGATCGCTCGTGCAGTAATCTGTTTGCAATAAGCTACTTCATTCTCGTTATGGAATATACTATTGTGAACTGTGTTTATCTTCGAAGATTAGATTTGGTTAGTTTGGATTAGTCGCTCAATCAACTTTCGGCTAGTTTCACTTAGTCTCAATTTATTTTAGTCATATGAACCGGTTCCGATACCTTATAGTCAATTTTGATAAATTTAGTTAGGTTGGGTTATTAGTCCAATCAACTTTCGGTAAGTTACACTTATTCTCAACTTATTTTAGTTATTTCAAGCGGTTCCGATACGTTATAATCAATTTTAATACATTTAGTTGGCTTAGGCTAGTCGTCGAAACAACATTGGGTTAGCTTCACTTAGTCTCAACTTATTTTACTATTTGAGCCGGTTCCGATATGTTATAAACAATTTTAATAGATTTGGTTAATTTGGGTTAGTCGATTCAACTTTCGGTTAGTTTCACTTATTCTCAACTTATTTTAGTCATTTGAAGCGGTTCCGAAACGTTATAATCAAACTTAATAGATTTGGTTAGTTCGGGTTAGTCGTCAAATCAACTTTGTTTGTTTCACTTGGATTCAACTTATTTTAGTCATTTGAACCGGTTCCGATACGTTGTAATCAATTTTGATAGATTTGGTTAGTTTGGGTTAGTCGTCGATTCAACTCTCGGTTAGTTTCACTTATTCTCAACTTATTTTAGTCATTTGAAGCGGCTCCGATACGTTATAATCATTTTTAATAGATTTGGTTAGTTTGGGTTAGTCGTACAATCAACTTTCGGTTTGTTTCACTTAGTCTCAACTAATTTTAGTCATTTGAACTAGTTCCGATACATTATATTCAATTTTGATAGATTTGGTTAGTTTAGGTTAGTAGTCCAATCAACTTTCGGTTACTTTCACCTATTCTCAACTTATTTTAGTTATATGAAGTGGTTCCGATACGTTATAATCAATTTTAATAGATTTGGTTAGTTTGGGTTAGTCGTCGAATCAACGATACGAAAATTTCCTAACGCGAGACGAAAACATAAACCATGTCGTGATGAAACCAAGAAGTGAAACCAAAGAAGTATTCACTGCAAAAAGGTTAGAACGCGACACATCAGTAAGCTCTGAGTTAAACCGTTAAATCCTAAAAGATAACTACTATTCATAATACATTTCTAATAAAGTAAATAATTAACATGTAATTAATTACTAGTTTTATCGGTGTATAGCATTTCTTTTCTCTTCATTACATTTCTCTCAGTGTATTAAACCGGTCATCTGTCACATATGACAAATTGAATTTGACTCCCCAACTTCAAAGGTGCCGACGGCTTTTGTCGCTTCTCTGCGGTTGTTATTCTCGGGTTCCACACTCGTAATAGTATATTTAAAACTGAAGAGATAGCTCTCCGGCCGTGTGATGTGATAACCACTATACCCTACACTACCGGAGTGGTGTTAGTTAGCAAGACGCCGCTGACAAGTAGGGATCGGCAAGACAAGAAATCTTGTCTTGACAAGCAATTTCTTGTCTTGTCTTGAAATATTTTCAAGAAATAAAAAAAAAATCTTATCTTGACAGTTTCTTGAGAGTTGGTGTCTAGTCTTGAGTCAAGAAATCTTGAAAATTCTTGACATCTTGACATTTAAAAGTCGTTTCTTGATACATTGACAAAAAGGGAAACCCCGTTTAAAAGTCGGGATGAGATTGGTTGATGTAATGTTTATGCTTTATGCCTGGAATTGAGGGTCACGCAGTCAGGTTAGTGTTGTTTTACAGTTCGTTGCTTCATATGTGATGACAAATAAATTTTTTTCTTAATTTAAAAAAAATTACGCAAATTCAAAATTTCTGTACGCCACTGAAGTAGATCCGCTTAGCAAAGTTCTTTTTGATTTTAATATCTTAGGTCATGACATATATAAAAATGATAAAAAATAAAGTCAATAAGCATTAAAGCCCACAAGACATATTTTTACCAAAATTAAAGTATCAATTTTAATTTTGTCCGTATTGACCTGATTTTTTAATAGTCAATATTCCGACCCCTTTCAAATGTTTTTTTTGCCAACTTTTACATGTTTATTTCATTTGGCCGATTTGGTCGCCCGCCACTGAAATAGACTCGCTTTGCAAAGTACTTTTTGGTCCCAATACCTTAGGCCATAATATACCCAAAAATTATAAAAAGGCTGAAAATAAAAAAGTAATTTTTACATAATAATTCTTTATCCATCCATTAAAAATGTTTCAGTGCTTTGTTTTTTTTCCAATAAACTAGCAAACAAATGAGTTTTTTTTTATATATTTTCAAGATATTTCAAGATTTTCTTGATTTCTTGCCAAGAAATCTTGATCTTGAGAAGTAATTTCTTGTCTTGTCTTGAAAAACAAGGATCATTTCTAGTCTTGATCTTGTCTTGAAATAAAGACAAGATCAAGAAGTTGTCCAGAAAATAACGACCCCTACCGCCAGGTACTGGGGTCCTGGATTACGGAAGATACCCAGCTATTCAGTTGCAATTTGAGCCAATATCTCTAGAATGATCATTTCATTTATAACTAGGATATTCACCCGTCAGGGTAGGAAAATGTTAGTAATTTCACAAAAGCTCTTACTTGCAATCACAGTCATACTAAAACTAAAATTTCAGCACGAAAAGACAGCAAACAAGACATTTTTGTTTTCATTTAAAGCAGTGTTATTCACAGCATAAAACTATTTCACTAAATATGTACACATGTTATGTCATCTAATATGAACTATCCATGAGAATAAAAGAAATACTTGTGCAAATTATGTTAATAACAATATTATAAATTTCATTTTACTGACTTGTAATGACGTGTTACAACACAGAAGCAAAACAATTCACCAAAATAAACCACACACTGCGCCTGCTTTTGACTATCTATCCCCGTTCTCCAGCGATATTCAATTTATGACTTGTTGTTCTCTTTTTCTTTCTTTACATTTATATAGGGTGTTCCCAAAACTGAATGTATAAGGTTTAATGAAATAATATTTTAAATAGGCGGGTTACCTCAATATAGTACCAGCATAATTATTAACAATATATTATTATTATTATTTAGAACCAATCCTCAGATCAGAAACCCAAAACAATAGTTTGAATAATCGTTTTCCAAGCAACCAATTTCTGCGTTGTGTTAAACAGGTTACCATTACATATAGATTATTTTATCCTGCGAAATTAGTATAGTAGTGGTTATGTTACATGTAATCATGTAATGTAATCATATAATAATATCACAGCTTATACAATAAAGCTGTGATAATAATGTCATGTTCTGTTGGTTTTGGTGTTTCCCAGAAATCTATTCTCATTCAGGGGCAGTCAAAAGATTCATAGGTATGGCAAAAGCATTGTCTTTAAATCTATACTTTCGAGGTATCGAATATCATATCAAATACCTGCATATTATACAGGGAAAATCTGTAAATAAGTCATAGCTTCCCGCTAAGCAATATCTAATAATAGCTTATATTTTAGTATTTTACCATTTTTATTTAAAAATCTATTATGCACGACACAACTAATTGCTCAACATGACCTATAATGCGGATTCGGATCATAAATTAATTTAAAAACTCTAAAAGGTACTATTGCGCACTATTGTTACAGTCAAAATTTAATTCAACAAATAAATAATCTCATGTCATCTAGTTTTGTTTCGGGAATTATATCATAAATAACCTTGCCAACAACGACATTTGAAAAAGGATCAGGGGTTTACTAATGCTTGCGAATGCCTGATGCATTATTTTTAACCCGTTTATACTGGAAAAACCTATTTGATAAGATTTAGCAATGCATTCGTATCTTAATTACACCGCAGGTAATATATTTTAAAATTTGTTTCAGAGTTAATGCCTGGCATGACTGGTAGACCAACTGTTGCAGCATTTAAGATTGTTCCTGCAAGTTAAACAATAATGTTAATGTTGCAAGGCAGCAAGCGAAAATTGTGAACCGATTTTTTAGCCACCGAAACGACCATGAGACGAGTGATAAGTAATATTCTTGTTCTGCTAAGTGTTGTAGCAGGTGAGTCAAATATAAGAAAATATAATTTGAGGCCTTCAAACACCTTTTATTTGGTTATTATCATTTTTTTTATTCTGCTGGCAAATTAGAAATTAGTTTCCTTTATTTTGTGACGTACTTTAAATTAAATGAATAGGGTTTATGCTTGTTATTTTTTATAAAAAATTTCAAGGTGCATAACATTTCTCCCTATCACCTAAATTATTATAACAACAGACTTTTATTTGTTTTTTTTATTCTATTGGTTTAGAAACTAATTTATTTTGTTTCGTGTCACTTTAAATTAAATGAATAGGGATTATGCTTGATATTTTAAAAAAATGTAAAAAACATAAAATTCCTCTCTATTACCTAATTATTATTAAAAATAAATTTTATTTGGTTTTATTTACTTTTTTATTCTATTGGCAAATTAGAAATTAGTTTATCTTGTTTCGGGTCAATTAAATTAAATGAATAGGTTTTATGCTTGATATTAAAAAAAATCAAAAAACATAAAAGTCCTCCCTATCACCTAATTATTATTCAAAACACACTTTTATTTGATCTTTATCTGTTTTTTTATTCTACTGACAAATTAGAAATTAGTTTCTTTTATTTCCTGCCAGATTAAATTAAATGAATAGGGTTTATGCTTGATATTTTTCATAAAAATTCTCAAAAAACATAAGTTCCTTCCTATCACTTATTTATTATTAGAAACCCTTTTCTTTAATTTTTATTTTTTTATTCTACTGACAAATTTAAATTAGTTTCTTTTGTTTCATGTTACATGTTACTTTAAATTAAATGAATAGGATTTATGCCTGATACGTTTTATAAAAAATTTCAAAAAGTATAACTTTTCTCCCTATCACCTAACTACTATAACAACACACTTTTAACAACACACTTTTATTTGGTTTTTATTTATGTTTTTTATTCTATTGTAAAATTCGAAATTAGTTGCTATAAAACGAAAAGGGAGTTCCATAAAAAAATATGTTACGTACGGACTCTATAAAACAGTAGACTTGGCAACATTGTGCCATAATTTATGGACATAATAGACAGTTTCGAAAAAGCTGGGTGGTCATATTTTATGAAACAAACGAAGATATTTAGGGTTTAAAGTAATAGTGATGCGATTAATTTATTGCTATAAAAATGAAGAGAGGGCTTCGTTTAAACAATGAAGTTACGTGTAATATCTAGAAAACAGTAGATTTGGCAACACTGCTGATACCGCATATGAATTGAGCATTTTTCGTTTTTCCATCTTCAGTCGTTCTGAAATGTTGCAACGTGTCAGTATTTTTGAACGTCATATTTAAAAAAGAAAGAAACGAAGATATTTGGGGTTTTTAGAAATAGTGATGTGATGAATTAAAAGGTATAAAAACGAAAAGGGAGTTCCGTTTAAAAAATGGAGTTACGTACGGTATCTATGAAACCGTAGACTTGGCAACATTGCTAGTATAGCTTATGAATTCAGCACAACCAGTAACTTCTGCTCAATAAATTTCGTTTATCTATTCTAATCCGTTTTGAAAATATTATACTGTCTCGGCACTTTTGAAGGAAAAAGCTGGATTGTCATATTTTATGAAACAGACGAAAATACTTAGGCTAGTAATAGTGATGCGATGAATTAATTCATATAAAAATGAAAAGAAGGCCTCATTTAAAAAATTAAGTTACGTAGAGTATCTATAAAACAGTACCTACATTTGGCGATGAATTAATTGCTTTAAAAATGAAAAGGAGGTTCCATGGTTCCTATGGTATCTTTTAAATAGTAGACTTGGCAACGCTGATAGCATAACTTATGAATTCAGCACAACCAGTAACTCCGGCGCAGCAAATTTCGTTTTTTTTTAATCTTAATCCGTTTTAACAATATTAGACCATTTCTGCACTGGAATTGGAACGAAAAAGCTGGGTTGCCATATTTTTTGAGACAAACGAAGATATTTGGGATTTATACCTAGTAATAGTGATGCGATGAAATAATTGCTATAAAAATGAAGAGTGCTTCGCTTAAAACATAAAATTGCGTACAGTATCTAGAAAATCGTAGATTTGGCAACATTGCTGATACCACATGTGAATTGAGCACCATCAGTAACTTATGTGTAGCAAATTTCATTTTTTCACTTTCGGCCGTTCTGAAATTAAGAACGTTTCGGTACTTTTGAATGAAAACGCTGGGTTGTCATATTTTAGGAAAAAAAATGATCTAAAGATCTCATATTTAGGGGTTATAATAATAGTGAAGCGATGAATTAATTAATTGCTATAAAAACGAAAACGAGGTTCCATACAAAAATTAAGTTACCTTCCATATCTGTAAAATAGTAGACTTGGCAACATTGCTAGCATAATTGATGAATTCAGCACAACCAGTAGCTTCTGCGCAACAAATTTTGTTCTATCTTATTTCTTTCTGAAAATATAAGATCGTTTCTACACTTTAGGACTAAAAATTGGGTTGCCATTTATTTTATGAGGCAAAGTATATATTTAGGGTTTATAATAGTAATAGTGATGCGATGAATTAATTGCAAAAAAAATGGAGAGTACTTCGTTTAAAAATAATGATTTGCCTCACCTTTGTAAGCACACAACTGAAGTAAAATGTCTGAAAGAGATATTAAGAATATTATTGAGTTTTTATTTTTTTTTTAACTTTTTTCTCTTCCCCTCCTTTTTCAACTTTTATTTTCGCCGAAAACCGCGCTTCTCTAACTTTTTTTTATTATTAATTTTTTTTCTTTGCTTCGTTTTATAATACTTTTATTAACTCTCCGAACAGTTTTTTCGTCTTTTTTATTTTTTTTTCTTATTTGGTGTCATAATAGGTACTGATATTAACTTTCCGAACAATCCTTTGTGTTCTTTTATTATTATTTTTCTTATTTCGTTTTATAATACTTTTATTATTAACTATCCGAAAAATTTTTACGTTTTTTTTTAATTTATTCCCAATTTTTCAAAAACTTTGTTTTTTTCAAAAAGCATTTTTGCCGAAAACCGCGTGTCCCTAACTTTTTTTTTTTATTTTTTTATATCGTTTTATAATACTTTTAGTAACTTTCCGAACAATTTTTTTTGTTTTCCATTTTTTTTTTGTTTGAATATCCTGTGAGGTAGAGGGTGCAGGGTATAATTCCCCCCACTGAAGTTAATTTTTAATTTTTTCCCGAAAACTATAATGACCGATTACTTGACTAGACTAACGTACTTACCAGCCAACGTAAATTTCCAAAGTTTTCAATATTTCGGCAATATTACGTGTCCGACTAGATAGCTTTGCTTCTGACATGACGATGACGTTTAGAAAAAATGTAAGATGTCGGTTTATGCATTTCACATTCCTGAAATTTCATTAAAAATGGTTTGAAGCTGAAAAAAGTCACGTGTAGCACAGTACACATGATAGAAAAGAATACTTCTTTACCGATTCTATAAGGGAGAAAGAAAGAGACAGAGAGAGAAAGTTATATACTTTATCTCTCTTGCGAGACGACAATAATTTCAATCCGTGTCGTGACGCGGCCTTGAAAACGCATTCTCATGCAGCCAAAGAAGTATTCATACTAATGAATCTATTCCATGCAAAAACTTTTAATTCAAAAAGACTTCCTTAAATTTTTGCATGGATTACAAAAGGTGTTTCATTTAGTATGTTTGGTACATGCACACAGCCTTTACTCTTCATTTAAAGAAGTATTTACTTCAAAAATAGGTCAGGATAGGAAAATTGGATATTTTTTGGTGATTAGAAGTAATTTCTGGTGGATTTATGTCAAATTTCAAGGTAAAATTTTACTTTTAGGATAACAATGCGTGTAGTTTTGTGTCGGGAAAATGGGCCAGGATCGTAGAATTTGGACATTTTTCAAGCGATAACCAGCGGTTTCTGCGGATTTTATAGGAGATTTCCAAGAAAAATTTTACTTTAAACATCGAAGCCGTGGCTAATAATTTCAAAATATAGAACAAAAAAAACTTGTATTTAGTAATATGAATCTCACATTGTTGAAGTTTTCACTTCTCTCTTGTGATTTTAAACACACTTTTTTAACACACTTTTTTAAAATTAAGGATATTGTAGATATCTTTTTTAAATTATTGTGGCTCTCTCGAGGTATGTTCTTTCCACCTTTTTCTGTCTGATGATGGGTGTCTGGGACGGGGGAATCGCATTAAAGCGCCGGGTATAGTCGATATATGGGCGATAAACGCATTATTTATATGACATGTCTGAATAATTTGTTTGTATTTTTAATGGGTTAGGTTGGGTTCTTAAAATCGCGGGGAATTATAAGCAAATGACCCGGATGACAAATTTTACAGAAATAGCCTTAGTCATCGTCAACAGAAATAAAAGACTAAACGCGGTTTGGGTAATTCATAATATGTGTAATCGAATTTTAACGGCAATATAATGGTTACATTAATATTTTTTTTGTTCAAGAAATTAAAATGGAACTTTGGGTGATCAAATACAAATAGGATACAATTTTAGATCTTATAGCTTAAAACTTCTTCCTTCACTTTTTTGCTTTTTAAATCGAGTGCATTGTATATTTGTAATAGGATAGAATAGACTTTTCTTGCTGATCAATGTAATCGAGTTTGGTAAATTCAAATTATTATTAATAACCGCGAAAATGGAAATATATAGTGCCACAAATTCAGGTGTTAAAAAGAGAAAGAAAATAACTAGCACCTTTCTCTCTAGCATATTAGTCTAACAGCGCTAGGGTTACGATTTTTCATAAGATTCATTAAAGAAAAAGTATTGAACTTGTTATTTTTAAAATCAGCATAAACATCCAATCTGAACAATAAGATATCGGTTCTTTACAAAAAAATGCAAAGATATATTAAACTCAATTACTTACCCACAAGATGTTCTTTATTTAACACCGCGGCCCGATGATAATGCTTTATTACCTAATGGACGTGAATAATGGAAAGTGTTATTTAATCGCAAACAAAGGTGTAATGCTATATTATGCAATGGGCATTTATTTAATGATGGCTATTAAGACACGAGCATAAGAATTACAATAGGAGCCGTAGGAGATACTGAAAGTATTAAAATGTGCCCCATCTTTATCAGCATACAGCTGAAGTGGAACTTCTGAAAAATATATTAGAAAATGAGTTTTTTTTAAGCTTTTTTATTCCTCAACTTTTGCCTCCGGTTTCGACACTTTTTTTGCCTTTTTCTCAACTTTTTTTTCATAAAGCATTTTTTTATTTCCATTTATGCCATCCCCGACCTCACTCACTCAACTCCATCGCCTTTTTTTTTTCGCCGAAACAGCTTATTTTTCATTATTTTTTTTCTTATTTCGTTTTATAATTCTTTTAGTAACTTTCCGAAAAATATTTTGTGTTTTTATCAATTTTTCCCCATTTTTTCGAAAATTTTTGGGTATCCTGAGGAGTGGGAGTGGGGGTATAATTCGTCTCACTGATAATCGCTTGCCAGATTTTCGATCCGAGGTAGGGTCCGTTGGAGAGATATCGGCAAAAAACGGGTTTCCCCTCAAAAACAAAGTCACCTACGCGTGTAAAATAACCGGATAAAATTAACCTGAACTTTTAAACCTCCGGTTAAATTCAAAGTTACTATCATTCGATAGCTTATGAAAACCCAAGATAGGAATGTGCAAACCGTTTTCTTTGATCTCGTGCGGTTTAGATTTTAGAGCCTGTCAAATTGTCAAAATGCCCGACTTTCAATTGTCAATATTTGGTAAACAGCTAAAGATAAGTATAGAATATTATACACAAAATATGTTTAGATTTTTTTAGAGAGTCCAAAAATGTAGTAATATACAGGGTGTTTAATTAAAAAAATATCAAAGTGACCCCTAGCACTTTTATTTGATGTTCAATTGTTTTTTGCTGAACATATCCGAATTCGCGGGAGAAAATTACATATGATGATTATTTCAGTTTTTTTTTATAAAAGTACAGGGAAAGTCAAAAAATCGCCTTGTCTAGGTTCTCGTTGGATAACCCTGTACAAGCATTAAAGTTTGTACAAGCTTTGCTTTCATGCAATCTAATAAAAAAATTATATGATTAAGTTTTATTTTGTACCTATTTAATCTAATAACAATTTACCTTTTTTACATATACATGCAATAAATACTTTTGCATCCGAAGGAAATGCTGGAAGTGTTAAAATTTGGGATAATACTTGGATATCACCTGCCTCCTCAAATTTCCATCCGCATTCTGTCACCTCTGGTAATAGGGGATTTGGTTCTAAAGAACTGAAGCACACCTTAGTTTGCTAACGTTCTCTCAGACTGTGAAATTTTAAACTATTTTTTTAGGGGCCAGTTTTTTCAACTAGCGATGACGAGGCCAATAGTGTCCTTAAAATATTCATAGACGAAATGTTTGAATTTGTTGAAAATAATGATAAATTTGTCTGTTACCGAACATGACATCTGAAAATTCCTGGACCCCAATACCGTCTAAATAATCGGAATAATTTAGATAAATTTTCCAACAATTTATTTTTTTTGCAAATTTTCCTCTAGGTTGATATCATGAACGGCCACATATCGCACCGAATTTTCTCTTCCAGATTTTACCCAAATTCTTTAGAAATATATATTTTTAAAATGAACCATAAATACAAGTACATCATCGGTGTCATTGGAGTCCAATATGCATGTCAAATACATACAATGTTTAGCAGAGAGTATATGCAACAAAATCCTAGTATCAGCTTCTTCGTGACTATAGAGGATAGTAACTTGTTGTCAATTGGTTCGCAATTTGTTTTTTTACCAAAAATATTGGTAAATGCCTCACTATAGTTGCGAACTTGCGTTTTATGAGAGTGCTCTAATTTCGTTAACTGTTTTTTTTTTATTAAAAGCAGAGTGGATAAATAAATTCCACTGTTGTGGATGTAAAAGTATTTATATTCCGACGTGTCATAATGACGTTCTTATGGAACGCATTTTGAGTGTCATAATGACACATTTTATTGGACCGAGTACTCTAATGATTTCATTATAGGACTGAGGACTATAATGATTTCATTATTGGGCTCAGTACTATAATGAAAAAAAAATCCAGTTAACAAAAATAAAAATTTATTCAAAACAACAAACGAACACACTTAACGATTAACGATTAAAATTAAATACTACATTAGTACAACTTGTTAAATTAATAATTTTAGGTGCGTCGAAAGGTGTCGGAATTATCCCATTATTCTGGTTGTTTAATGTTGTATTTGATGTTGGTATTTGAATATTTCATGTGAGTTTTCTATATAACCTTCGGCAACTGTGTCAGTTTTCCAGCCACCATGACGTTTGATAGTGTGAAGATTTGCTCCTGAATCAGTCAACAATGAAGCCGAAGACCTTCGGAAACAGTGCCCAGTATATTCGTCAGATTTAGATAACTTTAAAAAGGAAGCAATTGTCTTGCACATGTTTCCAAAAGTATGAATACCCACTGGCTGCTTTGTACATTTGTTGTTTCTAATGGACAAAAAAGACGAGAATTGTCAGCATCACTAGGTCTAATTGAAATATAGCTTCGAATCAATTGCACCATATTTATTCCTTCAATATCACCAGGTGTTACGAAAAAATCTCGGGAAACATTTGTTTCTGTATGGGGTATTCGAATTCTAAAACCAGTCCCTTCATCATGCACATCTTCCATTCTTAAATTTTTAAGCTCCTCTCTTCGGCATGCTCCATATGCCTATTATCAATGATACTTTCAATAGCAAATATTTATCAGTTTCTGCTTGTTGTAAACACTTTGCAATATTGTCTTTCGTCAAAATTTTAGACTTTTTGGGTTTGTAAGCATCGTTTTAAAAAAGGTGAACAAACTTACTTATATCAACATTTTGTTTAATTACCAACGTGCTTCGTAAGATTGAGTAATAACTCCATAAACTTGAAGACTTTTTTGTCATCAATTGTTCTTTAAAATAGGATAAAAGTACTTTTTCGTCTGCAACATTTCTAACACTTTTCTTGTGACACCAACTTTTATAACTGGCATAGGTTTTTTTCGTATAGGCCTTTAGACTTTTCCGGCAATAATCCAGCAACTGCAGAGCTAGCTAATTCGGTTCTGGTGTCATATAAGCACCGTCGATTTTGAAGCTTTTTTTGGGTTCTATGAAAATATTACATCAAATGGTACAGATTAACGCAAAAAAATTTGCGGATCAAGGACATTTTCGCAAAATAAATTGAAAATAAAAATTAAAATTTGACATACATTTTTTCCTAATAAACACAATTCCAGTACACTTTGTCATGAGGTATGGTCGCAGAAGGTTAATAATAACATAATATAAAGCTTCTTTTCTTAAAAATTGCAAATAAAACTGTTTTTTTGCACTTTAAAACGATAATATAATATTTAGGAGATAAACGTCAACATGACTATTTCTTAAATCATAACTGTTGGCTTAGCCAAGGCCACCTATTGTAGTATAGGTGGCCTTGGCTTAGCACGGCTCAGCTGGCTAGAGTACGGGTAGATGTTGCCAAGTGTAATTTCTATTTGGTTCTAAAATATAACAGCCTCGTGTTGAATATGTTTCAAAAGTACTGTGGGACGAAAGCTTCTTATAAATAATGATTCTTAATGGCTTTGTTTAATAAAATAACAATATATGATTTACTAGAATTAGATGTTACAATAGAAGTGGGTTACTTTTAATAATAAGTCATATATAAATTAATTTATTTAGTTTATTGAAATAGATACAAATTTAAAAGGTCATTTGGATTAGTTTAAGAGAGTATCACGCGTAGTGCGTTTGTTTTGTTACTTTGGGTTAATTTTGATTTTGTGATGGGCGGGGTTGGTCAAGAGCGTAGCGCGCTCGTCTCAATGCGCTTGTTTGGCTAATTAAAGTCAGTTTCGACTATTTTTGCTTCATCTGGAATACGGAAGACAAGCGCGCGTAGCGCGCTTGTTTCTACTTTGGTTAATTAGGGTTAGTTTTGGTTAGTATAGATTAGTTTTGGTTAGTCTGGGCTGGTTTTGCTTAGTTTGAGATAACGAAGAGAAAAGCGCGCGTAGCGCGCTTGCCATTTTACTTTGGTTAATTAGGGTTAGTCTGGGTTAGTTTTGGTTAGTCTGGGTTAGCTTTGGTTAGTTTGGATTAGTTTTTATTAGTGTGGGTTAATTTTTGATTAGTCTGGGTTGGTTTTGCTTAGTTTGGAATAGCGAAGAGACAAGCGCGCGTAGCGCGTTCGTCTCTTTACTTTGATTAATTAGGGTTAGTTTTGGTTAGTTTAGGTTAGCTTTGGTTAGTATGGGTTGGTTCTGGCAGTCTTGGTTGGATTTGCTTAGTTTGGGATAGCGAATATATGAGCGCGCATAGCGCGCTTATCTTTTTACTTTGGTTAGTTAGGGTTAGTCTGGGTTAATTTTGGTTAGTATGGGTTAGTTTTGGTTAGTCTTGGGTTAGTATTGGTTAGTTTGGGTTAGTTTTGGTTAGGCTCGTTTGGTTTTGCTTAATTTGGAATAGCAAAGAGACAAGTGCGCGTAGCGCGCTTGTCTCTTTACCTTGGTTAATTAGAGTTAGTCTGGGTTAGTTTTGGTTAGTTTGGATTAGTGTGGGTTGGTTTTGGTTAGTTTGGGTTAGTATTGGTTAGTTTCGGTTAGTGTTGGTTATTTTGGGTCAGCTGTGGTTGATTTACTGACGTGCGTACCGCGCTTGTCTTTTTAAATTATTTCATTTTATGACAAATCTACTTGGTCTAAGATATTTACTGGGAAATGGACAAATTGAGTCAACTGTGTACCGTAAGTAAACTTTTATTACTTATATGTATCTACATGTATGGCTAAACAGCCAGGGTTAGTTTTGCTTAGTATGGGTTACTTTTGGCCAATCTGGGTTAGTTTGTGTTAGTTTACGTTAGTCTGGACTAGTTTTGGTTAGTTTGCATTAGTCTGAGGCATATAGGGAACAAGCGCGCGGTGCGCGCTTGTTTAGTTACTTTCACAAGTTGTTATTCTACTTCATGAAACATGCTCCTGGACTTGGCAATTTGCTTACTTGAAAATCAAGAAGGTTAGCCAAGTCTGACAACATTGCAAGTAAATTGTCATCATTATCGTCATATTGGGAGAGTTTTCGCATTTAAATGTCACTCATTTATAAAATTTCTTTTTCAATTTTTGGCGTCAAAAGTGTTTCATCCGCAAATTTTTTTGCATTAATGTGTTGCATTTGATCTTTCCACTGAAACCAAAAAAATCTTTAAAATCGACAGTGCTTATACGACACCAGACCCGCTAATTCTTCAATGTCTGACGGTAAATTAGTCATTTCATTTATTTAACTATTAAAACATTATTTTAAATGCCTAAACTTTTCAATAAATTTCACCTAATTCAACGTTGACAAATGTGGTTGACAATGACAGAAGAATACAAGCAAAAAATTTTATTTTTACGTACCTTAAGATTGTTACACACATTATTACCTCAGATACGGATACCTACTGAAATTAATAATATTCACATCACAAATCCAATAAGTAGTGTTTTTATTAAGGAAATCGCCGGAATATAAAATTTTGTATGAAATTCGGATCATAAACAATCATAATGGCACACGCTATGGTATATATATAATCTTCATGGCTAGTACCATAATGATCGTTATTATGATCCTTATAACATAAGTATCTATTGCATGTGGATGTAAAGAAGGTAAATTATTATTAGATTAAATAGGTACATAATAAAACTTAATAAAATATTTTTTTCTTAGATTATATGGAAGCAACGTGTACAAGCTGTAGAGGAAATTAAATAGGTTGCATAGGATCATGCAAAAAAATTACTGGAAGGCAATATTGAACTCATTGTGTCTATTTCTGAAGAAGATACAGACACTGAAGATAAATAGATTTTGTTATTATAAAGATTTTTTTTACATTTTGAGTTTTTCTAATCTGAATAAAAGCTAGTCCTTTTTTTAATAGCAGTTGCATTAAGTATAAGGTTTTTTTTCTATTGCTTTATTACCTAGCAGCGTATAGGAAAAATACATTTCAGTGTAATCGAAAATGTCTTCATTGACTTTATTCAAATAATAATAGCTATTATTATTATTAGTATTTTAATCCGTAATGTGAAAAAGCACTTACTGTATTGTACAATAGGCGAGAAAGAGAGGGAGCTATGGAGAAAAGTGAGATGCGAGACTATACTGGAGCAGCTCCAGATCTGACGGTCGCGGCTAGAAGAAAATTACTTTTTTTACATTTAATTCTATTTTTGCATTACCATTTGAGAAAAAAAATATTCTTGCACCTATGTATTCTAGATACTTTAGGCAAACTTATTGCAAGAATAAAAATTTTTGATTTGAGCCTTCATTTCGGAGAGAATGAACATTAATATTGAAAAAGGCTTCAGCATTGAGCTTTCTGCTTAAGATATTATAATTATTACTATAAATCTTACCACTAGATTTACACAGATTGACAGCTATCATAGAATGATCAGTTATCTTTGGTGTTCTATGTACAGTAACTGTAACATTGTCCTGGTTTACTACAACATAATACATAATCTATTAGTGTACAACTATCTTTTACACATCTAACTTTTTGCTCTATCCCATGCATTTGCATTATATGCCTAATTCTTTTACAATAAAAGTTTTCAGTTTTCGAAGTGTAAAAATTTACGTCCTGTTATTATTATTATAGTTTTAAATAAAGTGCATAATTTGAAACTTTAATTCCCGATATTTAGTGGGAATTTCGCTGATAATTTAAGTGGTATTGAGTGGTAATTCTTGAGGTACAACGAGTGGTCATTTGGAAGTAATTACTGGTAATTTGTGGTTATTTCTGTCAAAAGTGCTATTTTAGTGTACACAAATCCACTACTGAACCCCCTCTCGTATTAAACTTTTTTTTTAAATCTGTCGCCTAATATTCTGCAAAGAAGAAATCAGTGTGAAGTTATCCATAAAGTCTCAGCCATAAACGCGAGTCACAACGCTTTGGCCTACAATTTTAAGGCCGGCCGGAAAAAAAATAGATAATGTATTGAAGCGAATGCCATAAAAAAACCTGTGAAAACTACGGAGGGCTAGTCCTCCGTAGTGAAAACTTAAGGAAATGTCATAAAATTATACTAGTGGTAGCAGAATGCATTTGCATCCCGTCAGGGTGTCTCAAAAAAATTAAA
>MU190009.1:0-29172 GCA_016904865.1 Pissodes strobi
TTGAACAATGGCGGAAAAATATAAAAATAAACAACGAGATATTCGGATTCGGAATTAGGCACACTCGTCCACGCGGCTCCACGCCGCGTCGCCAGGTAACAGCCCTTGGCAATGCACCAATAGAAATGTAGGAATTCCCTCCTTGCAACGTCTCTCGTACGACGCGTAGTAATTTTTTGAAATTCGTCAATGGGCACATTTCAGGCCGGACGCCATCTACCGGTGAGGCCCTTTTTCGGTTCGAGGTTGAACAACTATTCCTGTATAAACAATGCCACTACTAAGCTAACGTCCTACGTGAGAGATTTGCAGCGAACGCGAATCAGTGACGATGCGGTGTGAAAATATTAAATTTTCGCACCGCATCGCCACCGCTTCGCGTTCGCTGCAAATCTCTCACGTAGGACGTTACTCGACTACGTAGCGTTGCCTGTTTTCGTTACATAGCAACTCGCATTAAATGAACTTACCCTACCGAGCGTAAAGAAGTTTCACTTTAAACATTTTAAAATATTAAATTTAATTGCAGATGTACAGGAAACTGACCTATTTCTTTGCCTGTATATTTTGCAGAGGAGAGTAAGCAATGCCGTAGCAATTTAATGAATACATTTTAATTTAATTTTGGAGCTTTCTTCCTGTAAATAAATAAATTCGATATGATAAACATGGTTTATACAGGGGGTCCAAATCATTATGGCTGAAGATCAGGCTACGCTACCCTAGATCTTGTTATATTTTGGATTTGCTATTTCTGAGAGCAAAAGAAACATTTCAACGAAAGGTCTTTGGTAATGTACAATGTGTCCAAAAAAATGTCCTAAATGGAATGAAATTTAATCGCAAATCTTGTTTTTTTGATGATTTTCTTAAGTCTAGAAAAAATAATATTTAAATAAGATATTATGATACAGGGTACTCCGAGAAATAGGCAAAAATATTCGAAATGGCAATAGAGAAATGTTTCACTAATAAATTGCCTCTTTTTATCTCGAGAATATCACAGCAAGGACACGTTGCTGTTGCTGTACAGGGTTTTTATTTATATTTTGACACTCATCTATAGGCTTTCCTGTAGATTGTAGAGGAAAACTTTCAATATTAAAGTTTTATAGTTTCATTTGATCCATCGGAATTTTTTCTTAGAATAAACAAAAACCGATCGGAAGACTAATAAATAAACATCAAGTTTGGTATTTTAAACCGAACACCCTATATATGATTGCATTTTTGGATTATCCAGGAAATTCTGGATATGTTCCATGTTTAATGTTCTATAACTATCTTTAACTGGTTACGAAATATTGACAATAATTGACAATCGACTATTTTGACACTTTGACAAAAGGAAAACAGTTTGCTTATTCTTATCTTAGTTCTTCACAAGCTATCGTTTGACTATATTTTCAATTCAGTCCAGGAAATGACAAGATTTTACATCCTGTCTAAGTGTCAAAATAGTCTATTTTCAATTGTCAATATTACGTAAACAGTTGAAGATAGGTATAGAATATTATACTTGCAACATATCTAGAATTTTCTGAAGAATCCAAAAATGCAATAATATACAGGGTATTACATATAAAATAACAAGCTTAATGCTCATTCATTAATTTTTCGATAATTTTTTGTCTATTCTGAAAATGAATTCTGACGGTTCAAGAGAAACTATAATACTTTCGTATTGAAAGTTTTCCTCTATCGTTTACAGGGAAGCTTGTAGGTGAGGGTCTAAATATAAATAAAAACCCTGTACAAAGTATCCCATTTTCGGCACTTTTACGGGATACCTCCCTTATTTTTGAGGATAGAGGGTTGCGGTTTTCATAACTACTGTGCTACCTTTCTGTGAAAACAAAGATGGCGCCGGGAAAACGTTCGTAGCCCTTATCGAAGAAGTTAAAACGTATTCTTATTAGAATTTTTTCCGTAGAATTCAGTGGCGTAGTCAAACACCTTCCGTTTTTTATTTATGAAGCAAACATATGATTTTTAAATGGAACATCCTGTATATTATATTTATCTTTATTACGGCTTTCCAAAAATATATATTAGTATACAATTATTTTCAAAAACAAGCTCAGTATTTAAGATTTTCTAAAATTCTCTTTTGTGTCCAATTAGTAGGTAGCAGGCTATGGCTAAAATGTATTAAAAACAAAATCCATGTAAGTCATTATTGTACTAGAGATGTAATACTTTCAAACAATTCAGAGGATCTCATTTAATTCTCAACTCTTAGGAAAAACAAAAAAGAAACAAAATTTTGAAAAAGCAAAGTTTTTAAAGATGGTTACAACATGACAGCCATTTTCTCGTAGGTATACAAAATTGGCACATTTTCGTTATTAGCGTTCAAAAGATTCATAGGCCTTCTTTGCAAATTTCGGAAAGTTAAATCGATTGCCGCACGAAGCTCCGATCAGACTGATATCGTGTTTTATAGATTTGATTTTGCATGAAACCTCATAAGAAAAAATAAAAAATTTAAAGATCCGGAGATTGCAGGTCCGTAGGTACCAATCCATCTTTGAGGAAAGTTATCGTCTAAAAATGCCCGCAGAGTTGTGCTGGTTTGAAGATGCTTTATTGTCAAAAAATTTTACAATTTGTAGACAAAGCTAGAGCTAGAGTACAAAACATATAAAAACACAAATAGAAACATACAATAAAAAGAAAAACAAAAACCTAACTATACAAAATTTTATACAATTGTGCAAATTGTACGTGGTCAAAATATTATATGAAATATACACCAAACACCAAACATTAAACATTAAATCATTACACCAGTGCGTGTAAGATGCTCAAAATTAAGTATTAATAAAAAGTGGTTTACTGCGTATAAGGCTCTCTCCGGTAAGTATGATCTCAAAGCTCTGCGAAATGCGGGAAAATATGTTATTGACTTCATTTCAAATGGCAGATAATTGTGCATTTTCTTTGCATTGTACAGTATAGAGCTTTTAACTAACTCTGAGCATGGAGTTGGCAGATAAAGATCATGCTCCGTATTCCTAAGTGGATAGTTGTGAGATGGCCTATCTGGAATAGCAGATACGTGCTTGCGGATTAAGCAACTGGATTCAAATATGAATAAGGAAGGAAGAGTTAATATTTTAAATCTTTTAAAGAAATCCTGGCAGTAAGTTCTACTGTTTAGTCTCAATGAGCATCGAACAGCTCTCTTTTGTAGTTTGAAAACACGCTCAAATTGAGTCGCACAACACGTATCCCAGAATGGAAGGGCGTGTCGGAGAGGCGACTTAACAAAGGGCATAATAGACTGTTCTAGCAGTTGAATGTTAAGGTTCCTGGAAACAGTCCTTAGCGCAAAACAGGCAGAACTTTTTTTTTTTTTTTTTTGATAAGGCGTCGATGGGCAAGTTCCACTTTAACTGATTGACCACAACAAGCCCCAAGAATTTCACAGATTCAACGACGTCAATAGTGGTGTTATTAAGTATAAAAGATTGCAACGCACTTTTATATGATAAAACTTTAGTTTTAGAAACGTTGAGGCACAGGAGATTAGAATAGCACCATGATTTAATGGTGATTAAGTCACTAGAGACAGTTCTGTGAAGCGCTGTAATATCCGGGGTGCTCCAAGTGAAACTAGTATCGTCCGCAAAGAGACAGACTTTACAGCTAATGTCCAGAAAAGCAAAGTCGTTGATAAACAGCAGAAAAAAAATAGGGCCTAGTACTGAACCCTAGGGTACTCCACAATCTATTGGTTTGCAAGAAGACATCGACGTATCAACCCTCACAAGCTGACTTCTGTTGTTAAGATACGACTTAAACAATTCGAGAGGCACTCCTCTGAATCCGTAGTACTGCAATTTGTTAATTAAGATTATTATGATTTACACAATCGAAAGCTTTAGAGAAATCACAGTAAATTGTTGCTCTAGAGTGATGGTTGTTCAGGTTGGAGTATACATAATTAAAGAGGGAAAACACATCATTTGTGCATTTGTTACTTAAAAATCCAAATTGATGGGTAGTAAGTATTTTATATTTAGAGAGAAAATATAGAAGCCTTTTTCTAACCAATCTTTCAATGATCTTTGATAATGTGAGAAGGAGTGCAATTGGGCACCGTCTTGTTGCAAATAAACGGCATTATAAAGGGTCAATGGAATATTTTCCATCAGTCCTGGAATAACTTCCATAGGGATTTCTCGGTATCGACGCGCTGTGCGACCTCATTCAAAAATTCTGTAGACTATGCGTCTTCCAAAAATGAAACACGGGACCCTAACCTCAGGAGCGTCCTTGTTGTGCCCTCTCAAAAAGTAAATGTTGATTTTTTTGCGGACCAATTTCATGTATTATGGCCACTAAAAATTCGCGCACTTGAAAAATAAGACTGATCGGACCAGATAACGAGTCTGCCAAAAGATCCATCAGTATAGATTTGTTGTAAATACCAATGGCAAAACAACATTCGGCGTTCGGCATCATTGGGTTAGTTTGAGTTAGTGTAAATGTTGAACTATGTGGAATTTATAGAGGTGATACTTATATTTTTGAAAATTTTTTGAGCATCAGATTTAGATATACCAGTCGCTTCCTCTATCTATTTGCTTGCAAGAAGATGAAAGCGTCGCTTTTACATAACCCAATACGTTTATTTATTTTCTCTCTCTCTGTCTTTTTTGATGTATGCCTTAGGACGGGGCTGGATAAATGATCCATGCTCTACTAAATTTGATTTAAGGCGGGCAAATATATCTGGGAAAGGTTGTCTTCTCTCTGGATATCTAATAAAAACAATAAAGGACCCCTAAGATTTTATCCCAACCATACCGTTCAAAACACGTTACCTTTGTAAATATAATTCCGAAGCTTCTTGGGGATTTTCATTAGATTGTGTAAAACAAACCAACATATCATCCTTTTCATTATTTTCGTAAACCGCCATTATTAAAAAGAAAATAATTAAATATAGTACATAGTTAATAGAAGTACCAAAACAACAAAAATATTGTATTAATAATCAAAAGATGGCAAAACCGCACAGTTTTTGACATTTTGTTTTTGTTGCGAACATACTAATAATTGGACACAACAGACAATTTTAGAAAATCTTATATTCTGAGCTTATTTTTGAAAATAATTGTATACAATTATATATTTTTGGGAAGCCCACATTATGCCTAACAAAGATAAAAAATAATATACAGGGTGTTCCATTAAAAACAATGTGTTTGCTTCATAACTAAAAAACGGAAGATGTTAGAAAAAAACTGACAACACCGCTGATTCTACGGAAAAAATTCTATAAGAATTCATTCGAACTTCTTCGATAAGTTTAAAGATAACTGAGTTACGGAAGGTGCCTCAAAAGAGATATTTTTCAATTTCAGCCCTGTATATCTCAAAAACTAAAATTTTGCTGGCGCCAGTAGTACAGTATTGCGAAAACGGCAACCCTCTATCTTTAAAAATAAAGGAAATCTCCCACAAAAGTGCCGAAAATGGGATACCCTGTACATAATCATTTCTGGGTCATTTTTTTGCCCCGAAAATTGGACCAAACATTTTTAAATATCTTAACTAAACATATATAATATTTAAATTAACATTAAAATTTGAACATTTCACATATATCATCAATTATTGGGAAATGTGTCTGCCTGCAAGAACTGCTTCTTGTGGTATCTGGAATATCAAATCGAAAAACTGAAATGATTTAAAGATATTCAATTGAACTATTTTTGGGATATCCTCTGGAATAATAAAGAAAGGAATCATTTAAAAGTTGCTTCTCTTGCTACCGGGAATATCATATCCAAAATTTAGGAAAATCTAGGATATTGTAACATGGTGTAACTTATGTTACATCCTGTATTCATAGTTTCTGTTGCTGATCATAAATTAGGTACCAAATATTTCTTTCGTCTACAGGGTGTCACGTTAAGATCTCACATCAAAAACACGGCTAGAATTTTGTCGGAGTTGGCAAACTTTTGTAAACATGCAAGCATTTTATTTCACACCCAGTATATATTATTTCCCATTCGTATATGCAGTTATGCAAGTATGAAGCAAACAAATGAGCACGGAAAACCTTATATATCTTGTGTTGCAATTACATTTTGATTAAACATTTTCTTAAGGCTCTATCCAAGTGCAGCAATTTATAAAATGCCTTTGCCTGCAAAACAGAACACTAGGATTTTTCCCATTAGCAATGCTGCCCTGTTTGAATCTGCTATTTGAAAAAATCTTTACAAACGATGTGACAAAAAACAAAATGATAATGAAAAATAACACTACAAATGTATTCACAGCACAAGTTGCATTTCTAACTAGAGTACTTCAGAAGATGTTGGAGTTTTTAGAATACAGATCGCATTTAAAAATAATAATGTTTATTGATCTGATAATTTTAAACATCTTGATTAAAACTGGGTCTATGACTGGTTATACGTTAGTGGTGACATATTTTTTCATTTTCTTCGATAACTTGTAGGCGATTAACAGCAGCTTATACGGAAAATTCATGTGTTCTGTCTTGTATATATGTCACCTGGTATATTAAGGGCTAACAATTTAAAAATATACAGGGCGGCATTTTTAACTGAAATAAATTCAGTATTAGGGAGCCTATTTATTTGTTGAAAAAATAAAAGAACACGGGTCCCTTTATTTTCAGTTTGCCACATTTTTTTTGGTCTCTTTATAAAATGTACCCTCTTTTGAGGGTAGAAACCACCCCCAACTTTTTTTTTCAAGTGTGAAGGTATGTTTTGTGATAGCTAGTTGGAAAGGGAATAAAAAAAAGGAATATGTCCCACTATTTACTTTCGCATTTTGATAAGCTAGGAAGCCAGAAAAAAATCAAAATCGAATTTTTCGACAAAGTTATTTTATTATAAGTATTGTTGGAAATGTTGCCCATTTTTTTCTTGGCGAAACCCTAATCTAAAATAAAATTCATTCTTGACATTACGAATCATATCTGGAGTTATTTGGCGAATTTCGTATGTAAGTCGTTGCCTAAGTTCATCTAAATTTTCTGGTCTTATTACGTAAACTTTCGTTATTAGGTGACCCCAAAGGAAATAATCCAGAGGATTAAGGTCCGGCGATCTTGGCGCCCATTCAATGGTACCTCTTCTTCCTATTCAGCGGGTTTGGAAAAACTTCACTCAAATAGTGTCGCACGTTTTGGGCATAATGAGGCGGAGCACCATCCTGCTGAAACCATATTCGATCATCATGAAGATCTGCTTCTGCTTGATGAGGAAATAAAGAAGTCAAAGCTGGCATAAGCTCTTCTTGCAAAAAAAAAAACAAATATGTAGTGCCATTTAAGTTAGCTGGAAGGTATATTGGGCCAATGACTTGGTCGCCAATTATGCCTGCCCAAACATTAAGTTTTTGCGGACGCTGAGTGTGTGTTTCTCGCATCCAGTGAGGGTTTTCTGTGGACCAATATCGACAGTTCTGTTTATTGACTTCACCATTGAGTGCAAAAGTACACTCATCTGTAAAAAGAATCCAATCCAAATCTGATAAATGCTGATCAAGTGCATTTCATCATCACTTCACAAAACTGAAGACTGCGCGGCGGTCCGGATCATCTTCTAGTAACTTTTGTACGTATTGCATTTTCTAAGGACGCATTTGACATGATTTTACTAACTTTAATGCAGACGTATGGCCTATGTTGCATTCTCTTGCAACCTGTCGAACTGGAGTATTAGGATTTTCTTGCAGAGTCAGTAAAGCATTTAATTGCGTGTCTTCATCCATTACTCGAGACTGCCTTACTCTTGGTATGTCTCTCACGTGGCCCACTTCACGATAACGATTTTCAATTTTGATGATGGTGCTTTGGGAAATTGCTGGAAGATCAGGGTGTCTTTCGTGAAATTAAGCTGCTACTTGTGTACGCGATCTGTCTCCAAAGCCGATCATCATTAAAATTTCAATTTTTAGTGATTCAGGTAAATAACCCATTTTTGTATGAAAATACTTCTTATTTAAAGTAATGGTTCAAACTGCACAAAATACTACAACAGATAAATTATTCGCTTCTGCCAAACTAAAAATAAAGTGACCATTGGAATGCGACAGACAAGTAAACAAAAACCTTATCAATTACATATTCCCTTTTTATTTAGACATTCCGCGCAGGCAAAATCCACTTGCTAAAATGGCAACATTTTATTATTTTTCTGGCTTTCTAGCTTACCAAAATGCAAAAGTAAATAGTGAATCATATTCCTTTTTGTTATTCCCTTTCCAACGAGCTATCACAAAACATACCTTCACATTTGAAAAAAAAAGTTGGGGGCGGTTTCTGCCCTCAAAAGGGGGTAAATTTTATAAAGAGACCAAAAAAAATGTGCCAAACTGAAAATAAAGGGACCCATGTTCCTTTATTTTTGCAGCAAATAAAGAGGCTCTCTAATATTGAATTTATTCCCATAATAAAATAACTTTGTCGAAAAATTCGATTTTTATTTTTTTCTAGCTTCCTAGCTTATCAAAATGCGAAAGTATAAAGTTGGGGGCGGTTTCTACCCTCAAAAGAGGGTAAATTTTATAAAGAGACCAAAAAAATGTGCCAAACTGAAAATAAAGGGACCCGTGTTCCTTTATTTTTTCAACAAATAAATAGGCTCCCTAATACTGATTTTATTCCAGTTAAAAATGTCACCCTGTATAAGAAGCCTTTTATTTTTAGCCAAAAATATAAATATGCAGAGTGTTATTTAAGTACTTGGCCAAAGTTCAGGAGGTAACTCTTTGAGTGATTTTAAGATAAAAAGTTTATATAAACATAGATCCAGAAATGTATTGTTTCCAAGATACAGGATATCAAACTTTTAAAAAAACTGTTTTTTTTTATATAAAAATCGTAATAATCTTTTAGTCGATTTTGTTCAAATTTGGCAGTGGTATTTACTATAATACCTAAGGGACTAATTTAGCCCTAATTATTAGATTAATTATTATAAAGTCCAGTGGTAACCCGGACGGATACTTTTGACAAAAAAACGTAGGCCACTCACTTTTTAAAAAAAATCTATGTTTTTTTTCAAATTTAACAACTAAAAATAGAACTTTGCAATCCCTTGTATTATTTTCGTATCTTGCTTGGTTTTTGCGAAAAAAAATAAAAATCACTATTTTTGTGATGCCTCGCTAACTTTTTTTTTCTAAAGTACGCAAGATATGAAAATAATTCAATGGAAAAAGATTGTATTTTTAGTTCCTTAATCCGAAATAAACACGCAAATTAGAAATAAGTCAGTGGCTTCCACTACCGTTTTTTTTCTTAAACTTAAACACCCTGTTTTTTGGAAATAATGCATTTCCGGATCTATGTTTATACAAACTTTTCATCTTAAAATCACTCGAAGAGTCACCTCCTGAAGTTTGACAACGTACTTAAGTAACACTCTGTATGTAAAATAATTAACTAAAAAGAACGAAATGGCCCTTTCTCTTCGGTACATAACAAAATAAGGTTCAAAATTCTTTGCGTTAAATTAAAAGTATTTACTCGCCATGAATGATTCGAATTCGCCAATTAAATCTTCGAGCTATAATAAAGGAACTAACTCATGATTAAAATGTAAATCGGACAAAGCACGAATGGGTGGATTTCTACCTTTAATTCATTTTAGAAGTGAAAAGTATTTTTCAACGCCACGGTTAATAACCAGAAGAAGATTCTAACGGCTGCGTCAACGTTTTCAAATACGGAACTAATTCCTTTCTCTCGAATATACTTGAGTGTTTTTGCGGTGAAATAAGATATATCTGACCCAAACTATCCCAAAAAACCGCAACTATGTCTTGTATGTATTTTTTATTACACTTTCTGCTTGAATTCTTGTAATTTTTTCATTCAGGTCATTCCACATTTTAACATGTAAGGAGAGATCGGGGCTCGCGAATCGAGAGAACGACAATAAATACACGAATACTCAGTTAGCAACTTTTTGTTACATAAATAGTTTAAAAAACTGGTCAAGTCGAATTTGTTTTTTCCTCGGTTGCTCTGCTCCCCATCCTCGACGCGTCCATTTTACTGGATGCAGGCAAAGTTGAAAATTCCCTATCTGAACTATCTCAAAAACTGACTTTTAATAGAGTTTTTCAAGAAAAAGCCATTGGCGTAATGATTTTTTCGGGGATATTTCAAGCAAAAATACGTATTTTTTAATACATTCATATTTCCAGTTTAATTTTATTTTTTCTGAGATTTTCAAAAGTATGTAATCGTTAGCATGTTTTCTCAATAATAAATTTAAAAATTTTAAAATTATACAAAATTGGACTCTGGATTCGCATTTGATATCATCGTTACGTCCATAGTGGCTATTCGTCTCTGGGAAAAAATATTTTACTTGAGAATTGTGGGCAGGACAGGTCTTCCTGTTGAAAATATTTATTATTTCACTAAACTAAAGGGACGGATACCTAGCACCTCAGGCACATCTTCGTAAATGCGATAAGCTTCCTATTTCTCTCTACAAAATAAAACAAGCCACGTTAAAGCCGAAACGTCCTTGTTGCTCCCGTTCAAACAAAAGTATGGTGATTTCTTGAAATCAATGGTGATATCCTGTTTAAAAACTCTGGCTTGTGATAAATATGCTTCATCTGATTCTATTGCTGATCTGGCAAAATTAATATCGGTTTGGATTGTTTCATATTTATACGACTGCGAAAGATTAAACATATCCCCAGGATGCAAATGGTGTACGATTTGTATTTTGTAAGGTGATTTTTTAAAAATTATCTGTACCCAAGCCTTGGTTCTAATGAACTTGCCGTGTTTCAACAAGACGTTAACCTCATAGCTTCCAAAATTTTTCTTACGTTATTGGTCCAGGCCGTATAAAGGAGCTATTTTCTTAAAAGTTCTCCTTTAAGGAAAATGCCTGGGTCAGGCTGCGTTCTATCTTGATAGATGTAAAAATGAACTTTATATAGGCACACAAGATCAATGATGTATATAAATCATACTAATTTATAATTAAAAAAAATGTATGTCAGTTTTTATTGCTTTGCATGAAGTAAACCAACATATCATATTATTCATAATTTTGATAAGCTCTAAATTCAGCCATCCGTACAACGCAAAATAATAAGATGTACAACTTTTGGAGAACACCAAAGTACAAAGTCTGGAGCTGATCACTGGGGAGTGACCCAACAAACCCCATTTTTACCCCTGTCAGACTAGGGACCACCAAAGGAATGAGTCTGAGGCCGATGCATCCAGTGGAAGCGGCCCTAGGTGGTAGATGCATACGCCTACTCGCATCGTCCGGTGAAAGACCACCCCACCAGAACTGGGAAGGGCTAAGTGGTTTTCCCGAATCACGTTCCGCTTCCGCGCTGGTGGTTCCGGGTTCCACAGTAGGAATATAATAATATGGACATGATGGTGCTTCCAGGATCAAAATATTCCGGAGATAAACTCCCCGGCCATTCGCATCTCCGGGCGCTGGTGGCCCTGGGAGCCCTTCATTCCGCATTTCATAGACAGCAAAGATACCGAACTAATTTATAATTGATTTCTGCAACATAAGAGGCCTAAATACAAACATAAATTCGGTACACCAACATCTACAAGCAAATAGACCACTCATACTAGCCCTTACAGAAACACAAGTATGTTCTACAACAACAACAGTGAACTACCCCTATCCTGGTTACGACTTACATACCCGATTTAGACATAAGTTCGGAATATGCCTTTTTGTCCGAAGCGACCTTTCATGTCACCGCGAGGAAACACTCGAACCGAACAACCTTGACGTCATGTGGCTCAAGTTCACCGCCAAGGGATTAACCAAGTTTATATCTTGTCTCTATCGCCCTCTGAGCGATAGAGCCTACCAAAGCTTTTTCTCAACACTAGCTACCACTTTTGACTCAATACAGGTCGATCACCCCAGTTCAGAAATAATCGTTCTGGGAGACTTCAATGCCCACAACACAAACTGGCTCAAACATCACAACAAGACCGACAACGAAGGTAGAGAGGCTGAAGCATTTGCCATCAGCTGCGGGCTTACTCAAATTGTAGACGAACCAACTCGAATCTCAGAAAGGGGCGAATTCGCCGCCCTCCTGGATCTTTTTCTAACCACCAATCCTGACCAATACACAATTACAGTTGGTCCGCCATTAGGTACTTCCGACCACAAACTTGTTACAACGGTGTGTGAATTGCCACTCATACAGAAGGATCCACCATTGCCTCGCAAAATCTGGCATTACTATTCTACAAACTGGGACGATCTAAGGGAGTTCTACCTGGATTTTCCTTTGCTCGACGTCTGCTTTGGCGCTGACGACCCGTCAGTCTGCTGCGAAAAGACCACGCAAGTAATCTCCTCAGGAATGGTAGCATACATCCCAAATTCCATCAAGTTACCATCAAAAGGAAAGCCCTGGTTCGACAGAAGATGCGAAAGAGCTGTGGGTAGGAAACAGCAAGCCTACAAGTACTGGCAGCAAAATCAGACCGCTGAAAATTGCAATTATTTTGTCGAAGCTAGAAACGAATGAAAGCGTGTTATCGACGAAACTAAGGACAAACACAATCAAAGGATCAGGAATAAACTTTTGCAATGCCCCAGTGGCTCCAGGAATTTCTGGTCAGTAGCAAAGGCAGTAAGTAACAACTTTACAGAAACGTCTCTCCCACCTTTGACAGACGAACGTGGCCTCACGGCGACTACAGCCAAGGAAAAAGCAAACATGCTCGCCAAAATGTTTTCTTCGCACTCTACCTTAGACGTCCCCCAAGGCAAGACTCTCCTCACCATATCGAACATCAACACTACTATGGAAGAAGTCAAATTTCATCACCGTGATATACGTAAAATCCTTAAAGAACTAGATACGCAAAAGGCATCAGGACCGGACGGAATACCTGCCATCGTGTTAAAGAACTGCGCCAACGAATTAACACCCGTTTTTTTTCCAGGCTTTTTTCTCTGTCTTACGAAAAGGGATTTACCCATCTTCTTGGAAAGTCGCTCGAGTGCAACCTGTTCCAAAAAAGGCAAGAAAACCACGCCCTCAAACTATCGTCCAATTGCCTTGCTTCCAATAATCTCCAAAGTCATGGAACGTGTAGTCAATCAGCAGCTATTCAAGTACCTCGAGAACAACAAAATAATCAGCGATAATCAATACAGCTTTCGCAAAGAGAGATCGACAGGAGATATATTGGCCTATGCCACTCATATATGGAGTAGGGTAATTGAGAACTACGGAGAGTCTCGAGCGATTGCGTTGGATATTTCAAAGGCATTCGACAGAGTTTGACATGACGGACTGCTCAACAAACTACCGTCCTTTGGACTGCCAGCCTCTCTCTGCAGCTGGCTTGCCAGTTTCCTTAAGAGCCAATCTCTGCACGTTGCAGTCGATGGACACATCTCGGACACATTCATCATCAACGCGGGCGTGCCTCAGGGCGCAATACTTTCACCAACTCTGTTCCTCATCTATATTAATGACTTGCTGACCGAAGCGAATAATCCTGTTTACAGTTTTGCAGATGACAGTACCCTTGTCTCCCACTTTAGATCAGAAAAACCCTTACCAGCGACTGAGACTCACCACCGCAGACAGGAGCATATTATAGCAATTAATCAAGATCTGGAGAAAGTTCAAACTAGGGGCGACAGAAATTTGGTCCAGTTCAATGCAGCAAAGACCCAAGCAGCCACGTTTACCCAGAGGGCCAATACAGCGGGCCCTGACATCATTATGGCAGGATCGACCATTCCTTCATCCTCGTCAATCGGACTGCTGGGTGTCTCGGTCAACAGCAATATGTCCTGGCATGACCACGTTGCTAACATCGCAAAATCAGCCTCTCATAAGCTTGGTGCGCTATTTCGCAACAAAAAACTCTATACACCGCAGCAGTTGCTCTTGCTCTACAAAGCGCAAATAAGACCGTGCTTAGAATATTGCTCACATATCTGGGGTGCCGCACCAAAGCACACCCTGAAGCTGCTGGATTCCATTCAGAAGAGAGCTGTGCGTCTCGTCGGCGACCCGGAGTTGACCCGGAATCTAGATAGTCCGGAACACCGCAGACATGTAGCCGAGATATCTCTGTTTTACAGATACTTTCACGGCAGATGTTCCCATGATTTGGTCCGCCTCATCCCGCCCTTGGCAGCTCCTGTCAGACAGTCATGACAGACGGCAAGAGCGCACCAGTTCGTCGTACAACGGGAAACACCTAGAACATCGGTTTACAAGAACTCCTTTGTCTGGCGCACTGCATCACTGTGGAACTCACTTCCAGGACATCTGTTTTCCACTAATTACAACTTACAAATATAGATCCTGGAGGCTAATGACTTTGTCGCTGCTTTCTACGTGAAAAGTTCTATAAAAATCCGCTTCCTTATCTATAAGTGATCAGCTGATAGGTAATGTAAAAACCACTTTATAGATAGCTGAGATACCCTGTAGTATTGAAAAATTAGACACACTGAATATGAGTTCGATGTTTTAAATTTAAATGCTGCTTTGAAACTGATTACTTGAATATGTACTTTGAAATGTGCTTCAGGCGGAATTTGAGTCTTTCAGTATACCTACTTTACTTTATTTCCTCAGTTAGGTATGTGTGATAGAGTTATTTGTATATGAAATTAGCGCTTGGTAATAAGATTACTAAATCCACAGCTCGAGAATAACCGAATGATCTGGTGGTATAAGTGTTGCTAATAATTTTCTATCTCAACGTGTTCTTTACATTATTTTTGTTACGACGGTTGTTTAAAAATATTGCACAGTCACGCAGCAAGACTTAAAATACTTTGTTGAATTCTCACTTTTGACCGTATGTATGAATTTATTCCCAACTAAATTTGATATATACGGCTAAGGAGAATTTCTCACAGTTTATTTAAAGCATATCTTAAAAACCGTTTACAATTTGCAGAAATTACATAAATATGTATCATCCACGAAGCATGACGGGGTACGTCAAGGTCGTTCATATTTTCAAATGATGGGTTAAATCATACCGTTTACATGCAGACCGATATAAGTGTTTGGGCTACTCAAAACGATTGTACAATACAAATATTATTATATGATGTGATAAAAATATTTCCATTTTTTGATAAAGATAAAACTGTAGCGCTCGCCTATCTAATTTATCTCGACAGACGGCTGATGATAACTTTGTTCTCTCAGAGGCCATCAAACTACTTGAGTGCGGTAACGGCAGTAACACCAATTCAATTCTAGATATAACTCTGGATTTTTAACCCTAATATATTTCAATGTGCACTAAACTGATCTATGCTATGCATTAAAATTTCCGACGCGTCAGCATATTTTAGTGGAAATACTTCGACAGAAATATGTCAAATTATTAGCTAATTTGTATAGAGATCAGAAATCGTATTTTGCGTTTAAGGAATTAAAATTTCTTGTGTTATATTATACATGTATATTGGAATTCTCTATCTATATATTGCCTCATGTCTATTTTGCTTTTAATGAATTAGAAACCGGGCACTACTTTTAATCTGCTCAAGAACAATATAATAATTATAATATTAGAAATGGACACATCTGAGCATACATATTTTTAAAATACAGGTAATAATATTCTGTTAATAGGAACATTTTATACAAAGTCTTTAATTAAGGCTAATAAAACTAACTAACGATAAGAAGGCCCACTCAACGGGATGTGCGTGTTCAGAGAGCCCTACAAAGGAATCGTAGTTTATTTTCTTCGTTGCCTGGTAACGATCGGCGAAGTACGCCGCACACAAGTTGAATTTAAATGAAAGCTGACCATAAACGATATTTTCGTGCAGTATATTTAATCAAATTTATGACGAAATTATTTATAGCACTCTAGTACTCTAGTTGGCTTTAAAAAAACACAGTTGATATCTTTTGAATTGTTTGCAGCGCCCTGTCAAACTTACGTTATGGTTTTTTGTTATTATCACCAAATAAATATTTTGATAAAGTTTGTATTCAACTGGCTGTTTCAAAAATCTATTAACGTTTTTAATTAGTTATTATTGATAACAATACTCAAGGTTTGTAATAACTAAGAGATTTTTATTTTGTGTTAATGATTGCACCATATTTCCGAATACAAATATTCTGGCAAAAGGATGAGCTGGTCTATGGCCGCCGCGTCAAAGGTTGCCTGCCAACATGATTGTTTTGTTTGTATCATGGCCTGCCGATATTCTGCTAGTTTTGGCGCGGGGAAGGAGACACACCGTTGACATGCCGATGCCGCCGCGGAGAGTGATCCTTCTTATCATATAGTTTTGACCAAATACATAATAAAAAGATAAAAACTGTACTATACTGCTAACGTGCTAACACAACGTTGAGGTTATGTGTTGGTGTTATACCTAATTGTGCAACAACTGAAGCCAGATTATCAGAATATGGCGCGTCGAAATGAGGATCCCTTATTGGCTAAATTTGTAACGTGCGCAGTTTTTCCTGCTGCTGTCTTGTTTGAACATTTATGTTTCTCTGTTTTTTGCTTCATATGTTGTACTGTAAGTATTTTCAAAATGGTTGTATGTCTCTTAAATTACCCTTAACGCAACGCATTATTAAACTGAAATTTTAAAAACTATATCTGTTTTAAAGTCGTCGGTACGGGTGGGCAAGAAATTGAATAATCGATTAAACGCTTAATATTTTAGCTAATAACTGAATAATCGATTAATCGAAATAATCGATTAATCGATATTTTCTGAAATATTAATCGATAAGTCGATTAATCGGTAATTTCTTAAAAGTTAATCGAATAATCGATTATTTTCGCCCACGCCTAATCCCATAATATTGTAGTAAGTGAAACTGAAGCTGGAATTTCGGTAGACTCGTTATTGCTGATGCAAGACTGATGTTATTATAAAAAGAGGTAATAAATACTTTGGCTGAATCAGCAGATAAAATTTATAATTTAGATTTAATTTGTAAATATGGCTTTGATATTACCTTGTGAGAGTCAGAATATAAGCAAGTGTTTTTGAACAACAGCTGCACTGATGCTTCTAAATTTTTTACTAGTTTGGTTCCTATTAGATTAATTTTTAAAAATAGCGATAACTCTGAAATACTTGTATGGCAAAATTGCAGGCCCTCTTCAACGCGTTTCTGTCGTTCTCTTAACATTCATTTTGCTCGTGAGACTCCTGAATTAACCGTTGCAAAAACAAAATTTGGATCATCGAATTAAAAATTTAAAACCCTTTTTTTACATCGAAGGAACCCTTAATTTTCAAAATCATTTTTTAAAACGGTTTAAGAACACAAATGATTTTTATACATGATTTTTATCGTTAGTGATAATTGATACACCCTATATATAAATATAGATGATGAGCCAAAAATTCAACAATTATTTATCTAAAACACGATATATTAAACATGTAATACTTAATAACTTTTATGTCTTATTTCTGGTAAACCTTATTATGGCCAGCTTTCCTAGAAATTCGACCAGTGTGCGCCGGGTCCAAAGGTCACATGCCAATATCATGCTAGTCTTCGCGCGGGGACAGTGTTGCCAGAGCGGCAAAGCCAAAAATCGCTACAACCTGGTGTGAAAAGTCGCTACTTTGTCGCTACTTTCTTCTGACGCAGACAGAGGCGTAGTATAGCTACTAAAAAAAAAACCGTGTTGTGTTTTTTACAGAATAGGATTTTTTTATTTTGCTGCATAAAATTGGAAGGGAAAAATAGTTAATAAAAACACAAAATAGTGTTTTCACTAAAACTAACAACATAACACACAACACATCAAAAACTAATTTAATTAGTTACTACCCAATAAGAAAAACGTTGGACAAAATACAAAAACAATCATTGTTGTATTTTGATTATCATGTATTAGTTAAAGATTGATAAGCAGTTGGTATAAAGTATACTGCCTATAGCAGAAGGTAAATGCACTAAATTGCGTTTAGGCAGGCGAACACACAAATTATGGAACATGGAATAAAAACAAAAGGTTTTGACCAGACCGATCGATTTCGGGGAAGTCCCGGACCCCGCATCACAACTGATGCGATCTAATCCGAGCCGAGCCGATAGAGCAGACATGACAGCGGCTCCCGGTCCTCAATTATAATTTGAATATCAAGATAAATACGATAATTCCAAATCGCAAAACAATGATTAACAAAACTTCCTATAATTCAAAATTCGAAAAAGTCGCTACAAATGGGCTTGTTTTTGTAAATCGCCGCTATGTCTCACAGTAATCAAAAAGTCGCTATTTTCGCGACAAGTCGCTGCGAATGGCAACACTACGCGGGGAAGGTGGCATACCGTTGACGTGCCGCCGCGGAGAGTGACGGGGCGTCCTAGGTGAGCGATTTGCAGCGAACGCGAAGCGCTGGCGATGCCGTACGAAAAATTAATATAGTCGCACGGCATCGCCACTGATTCGCGTTCCCTGCAAATCGCTCACGTCGGACGCCCCGTTAATCTTCTTATCGTTAGTTAATATTCAATGCTAATAGCGAGAAGAAAAACCTATCCAAAATAATTCATTTTTTGGAGCAGCATATGAATGACTTTCTGGAAAAAAATAGCAGTGGCAGCCCCAGAATGGTTAGGAGATTATTGTAAAGGAAATGTAAAATACATGTTACTTCTAGGATATAATGAATACACCAAAAAACCTTTCCCCTTGCACTGCTCTGTTTATTTAAATTACTCAAAATGGGCTCAGGATCTGTAAGGATCGCGGGCCTCTACTGCTTCTGTTTAAGTGCATCTCGAATAAAATGATGTATCATGTCGATATGCTTACTTCGTGTATGGAACACACTATTTTTGGACAGCTCTAGAGTATTAAATTTTCACAGTAGGTAATGATGTGCTAGTAAGGTTGTAAGGTAGTACAATATATCTATTGCTAATTGAATCACTCAGTATTAGGCACTTCCGTCGCGGCGTCTCTATATAACTATACACTTTAAACCCCTCTTAAACATGTATGCAGTTGTCTAAGAACAAGAGCGAACCGCTAGGCGGTTTTTATGCCGGTTCAGTTCATATTAGATATACTAAAACTTCCTATGTCTTGTATGCTTAATTCCTCAATTAACTCACTAATTTTCTATTAGTATTTCGCACTCGCCTGAATGCACTAAGAAGCTACTATACTCGACGCGCCGAACAGATTCACCAAACACGGAAAACACGGATACAATAATTCTTCTTATTTTATGATTCCAAACATAGGAACTTTGATTAACACACTCTATTTTTATTTTTTGTATTATGGATAAGAAAAATCGAAATGAAAAACAAAACATTGGGTCGATTCAATCATAAAATAAGACGAATTGTTTCCGCGATTGGTGAATCTGTTCGGCGCGTCGAGTATAGAGCTCCATAAAAACGATCTAAGACTGGTCACGAGCTTCCTAACAGGTCATGGACCATGGAGATACCATCTCCACAACATGGAAAAGACTGAGGATCCACGTTTTAGATTTTGCAACTCAGCAAACGAAACTGCGGAACACATTCTTTGCGAATGTAGAGAACTGACCCGCCAAAGGCTAAAATATCTGGAAGGAGTAGTATGTAATCCCAAGGATATTACACAACTAGCCCCTAGAAATATCCTGAACTTCGCGAAAAGTGCAGGCATTTCTGGGAAAATCTAAAGCAGGGTAGTCACAATGGACCTTTTAGGTCTAAGTGAAGAAGGGCTGAAAAGCCGAGCGACCCCTTTACATACAATACAATACAATTAGTATTTTCTTTTACCTGTATTATTATTGTAATTACGGATGACGTTCTCTGCATGACATATCTAGTTTCGTTAACTTTGAAAGATTATTGTTTCTCTGTATGAAACCACATTATTTCTTATCTCTGTTTCGCAGTTTTAGGCTTCATTGCTCTGGTTAATTTATGTTAGGCATAGAGATTGGACGAGAACCTCTCATATGAAAAGTTTCAAAAACTAATGCAATATTTGAAGTGTGTATTCTTAAAGTGTTTATTAATGTTTTATTATTTGTAAAAATAATTGAATCAGTCACCCAGATTGTGAGCATTAGTATTGTTGGTTGATTTTGAAGTCATATGCAGTGTAATTTTATGTTTCGAATTTTATCAGTTTGTGAATAGTCTTCGTGACTTTAATACTATATCAGTTCAAATGTGCGTTTTACCATAGAGGTCCGCAGTTTTAGTTGATTTACATTAATGCAATTTATTGTTGCAAGAGCTTGTTGGTACTCTTCTATATCATATCAGCTTAGTCATCACCAGTATTTCCCATGGTATGCCATTATTTTTCCTTGGTTAGTAGGATTTCAACTGCGTCACGTTGTATAGACGGAATATACAAACTGTGTAGATATAGTTTCCGGCAGGAAATCTTAAATTACTTTTAAACTTTATTCAAAACAAATCTGATGCAGTACAATATGACAGTCGCATTGCAATCATCACATATTTCAAAATACCAAACTCCTGAAAGATGTGTAAAGATAGCAAGTAAAGTAAAATTGCTTTTTCATGCGCCAACATCTTTAGTATTTCATTTCCGGATCATGTTTGATGCCATGAAGCCTAAATAAAACTAAACCTATGATGAGGTGGAAATATTTCTATAGGTGAAATAGTGCAGGAAATTATACTTTGTTTGCTAGGAATATATGACATTTGGTTGCAAACTATTTTTATATTTGCTAGTTTCAAAAAGTGAGGATGGTTAAACAAACTTGAAAAGCTCGTAAACATATTTAATGAGATATTTGATATCCTGATTCTTAAGAATTCGAGTTACCCATTCATTTATCTAAAATATAAAATCACATTTGATTTTTGATATTTTGAATAATTTTATTTTATTACAATTTTAACCAAAGTTCAAATAAACAAGAAACTTAAATATAATACCACAGATCTATATAGCTACGCAACAGATACCTCTTCCAATGCTTTTTACTCGAGACGAAAAATGTTCACCGGCTTTCGCGAGCGGGTGAACCAATCGTCTAGGAACGGGTCGGTGCTGCCAAGTTATCACGTCGAACAATATTTCGGCTGACTTTTTGACCCGCTCAAATAATCGAGTTTTATTATTAATATTTATGTATCAAATTAACACAAACATATTTTTTAGAAAAATACGATTTTTACATTTTTTATTAAGTATGATAGCTTATTAATAGTAAAACAAATGAAACGGCAATTTAAATGAACAAATTTATAATATTGATAGTAGAGTTTAAAACAAACTTAAATGGTACTTTGACATGTCGATAAACATTTCAAAAATGCCTTTGGTCTTCGAAACTAAAACCTGCGTGATACTATTATTACTTAATACAAATAAGATATATTGCAGTATAAGTTAACAAAATTTGTAATGACCTTTTACACCGATATTTAAGCTGAGTTTTAGCCCATGTTCAAGCAAACACCATTGACTGATTCTGATAATGAACTTTAATTTTACATAATATATGATACGATTGCCAAGAAAATGGGTAATACCATAATGTGAAATGGAACGTAAACTACAGTTCGCGACTTGGCAACACGGCGCGCGGCGGGGCAAAACACGTCTAAATAGGAAAATATTTAAGTTTATTGCATTATTGGCGAGCGTCACTTTTAATACCGGAGTAGGCATCTGTTGCGTAGCTATATAGATCTGTGATAATACCATTGTATCTCGGAATTGTAATTGCTTGGTCTCTCATTCAACTCGATCCAGGGCATGTTCCGGCCTTTCGACCCAGCGCCGGGGGCTAGATGCATTAATACATTCCGTACATGCATTTGGCATCTATGGGTTGTTATTGGTCAAACCATTAAAAATTTGAACTTCTATCCAATTAACGCGCGGGTGCTAAAATCGTGTACCGAATGTAATTCGGTCCCAAATTCAGATATGGAATGTAATAAATACTTTTGCAGTGTAAGTATTTTCCGAAGGTTTCAAAGAGTATGGTAGAAGTTCGGAAAGGATTTTTTTTTATGGCAGTGGCACACACACTAAAGGGAGATCCTATGGCGCTCGACGAGCGGTGTGTGTGCGAAGATGTTGATTGACACGGTTCTTGAATATTTGTAGGTTGTAATTAGTGGGAAACAGATGTCCTGTAAGTGAGTTCCACAGTGATGCAGTGCGCCAGACAAAGGAGCTCTGGTAAAGCGATGTTCTAGGTGTTTCTAGTTGTACGACGAACTGGTGCGCTCCTGCCGTCTGTCGGGACTGTTTGACAGGAGTTGTCAGGGGCGGGATTATGCGGGCCAAATCCTGGAAACATCTGCCGTGAAAGTATTTATAAAACAGAGACAACTCGGCCACATGTCTGCGATGTTCCAGACTATCCAGATTCCGGGTCAACTCCGGATCGCCGACGAGACGCACAGCCCTCTTCTGAATGGAATCCAGCAGCTTTAGGGTATGCTTTGGTGCGGCACCCCAGATATGTGAGCAATATTCAAAGCACGGTCTTATTTGCGCTTTGTACAGCAAGAGCAACTGCTGCGGTGTATAGAGTTTTTTGTTGCGAAATAGCGCACCAAGCTTCTGGGAGGCTGATTTTGCGATGTTAGCAACATGGTCATGCCATGACATATTGCTGTTGACCGAGACACCCAGCAGCCCGATTGACGAGGATAAAGGAATAGTCGATCCTGCCATATTGATCTCAGGGCCCGCTGTATTGGCCCTCTTAGTAAACATTGCTGCTTGGGTCTTTGCTGCATTGAACTGGACCAAATTTCGGCCGCCCCAAGTTTGAACTTTCTCCAGGTCTTGATTAATTGCTGTAGTCTGCTCCTGTCTGCGGTGATGAGTCTCAGTCGCTGGTAAGGGTTTTTCTGATCTAAAGTGGGAGACAAGGGTACTGTCGTCTGCCAAACTGTAAACAGGATTATTCGTTTCGATCAGCAGGTCATTAATATAGATGAGGAACAGAGTTGGTGAAAGTATTGCGCCCTGAGGCACGCCCGCGTTGATGGTGAATGTGTCCGAGATGTGTCCATCGACTGCAACGTGTAGGGATCGGTTCTTAAGGAAACTGGCCAGCCAGCTGCAGAGAGAGGCGGGCAGTCCCAAGGACGGCAGTTTGTTGAGCAGTCCGTCATGCCAAACTCTGTCGAATGCCTTTGAAATATCCAACGCAATCGCTCGAGACTCTCCGTAGTTTTCAATTGCCCTACTCCATATATGAGTGACATAGGCCAATATATCTCCTGTCGATCTCTCTTTGCGAAAGCCGTATTGATTATCGCTGATTATTCTGTTGCTCTCGAGGTACTTGAGTAGTTGCTGGTTGACTACACGTTCCATGACTTTGGAGATTATTGGAAGCAAGGCAATTGGGCGATAGTTTGAGGGCGTGGTTTTCTTGCCTTTTTTTGGAACAGGTTGCACTCGAGCGACTTTCCAAGAGGATGGGTAAATCCCTTTTCTGTAAGAAAGAGAAAAAAGTCTGGAAAAAACGGGTGTTAGTTCGTTGGCGCAGTTCTTTAGCACGATGGCAGTTATTCCGTCCGGTCCTGATGCCTTTTGCGTATCTAGTTCTTTAAGGATTTTGCGAATATCACGATGAGAAAACTTGACTTCTGCCATGGTGGTGTTGATGTTCGGTATAGTGGGGAGAGTCTTGCTTTGGGGCACGTCTAAGGTAGAGTGCGATGAAAACATTTTGGCGAGCATGTTTGCTTTTTCCTTGGCTGTAGTCGCCGTGATGCCACGTTCGTCCGTCAAAGGTGGGAGAGACGTTTTTGTAAAGTTGTTACTTACTGCCTTTGCTACCGACCAGAAATTCCTGGAACCACTGGGGCATTACAAAAGTTTATTCCTGATCCTTTGATTGTGTTTGTCCTTAGTTTCGTCGATCACACGCTTGCACTCGTTTCTCGCTTCGATAAAATAATTGCGATTTTCAGCGGTCTGATTTTGCTGCCAGTACTTATAGGCTTGCTGTTTCCTTCCTACAGCTCTTTCGCATCTTTTGTCGAACCAGGGCTTTCCTTTTGATGGTAACTTGATGGAATTTGGGATGTATGCTTCCATTCCTGAGGAGATTACTTGCATGATCTCTTCGCAGCAGTCTGACGGGTCGTCAGTAGCAAAGCAGACGTCGAGCCAAGGAAAATCTAGGTAGAACTGCCTTAGATCGTCCCAGTTTGCAGAATTGTAATGCCAGATTTTGCGAGGCAATGGTGGATCCTTCTGTATGGGTGGCAATGCACAAACCGTTGTAATAAGTTTGTGGTCGGAGGTACCTAATGGAGGGCCAACTGTAACCTTGTACTGGTCAGGATTGATGGTCAGAAAAAGATCCAGGAGGGCGGCGAATTCGCCCCTCTCTGAGATTCGAGTTGGTTCGTCTACAAGTTGAGTAAGCCCGCAGCTGATGGCAAATGCTTCAGCTTCTCTACCTTCGTTGTCGGTCTTGTTGTGATGTTTGAGCCAGTTGGTGTTGTGGGAATTGAAGTCTCCCAGAACGATTATTTCTGAACTGGGGTGATTGACCTGTATTGAGTCAAAAGTGGTAGCTAGTGTTGAGAAAAAGCTTTGGTAGGCTCTATCGCTCGGAGGGCAATAGAGACAACATATAAACTTGGTTAATCCCTTGGCGGTGAACTTGAGCCACATGAGGTCAAGGTTGTTCGGTTCGAGTGTTTCCTCGCGGTGACATGAAAGGTCGCTTCGGACAAAAAGGCATATTCCGAACTTATATCTAAATCGGGTATGTAAGTCGAAACCAGGATAGAGGTAGTTCACTGTTGTTGTTGTAGAACATACTTGCAGAGGCATCTTTTAAAGACATGCTTCTTCAAACAGCGGTTTGTATCACAATGTACAGCATCTAACTACTGCCGCCACGAGGGTTGCTGAAAGCGCTTCACTGGATCGCAAAGACATGATACTCCATAAACTGTTATTACATTCCGTACCTGAATTACATTCCATACACGATTTTCGCACCTGCGCGTTGATTGGATTAGGGTTGAATGTTTTGACCATTAAAAATCCCCTAGGTGCCAAATAGATGTAGCGAATATATAAATGCCTACGGGTTCCCAAATAATTAACTTTTCAAATAATGACACAAGTCTACGTTAAATATGTAACTAAAGCGAAAGGCTAAGAATTGAGTTTGATTCTTGGCAGCTGCACTAAGTGAAACAGCTTGCTCAGCATGCTGGAACGTTTCTACAATGTAAGAGTTTGCGTCGATAAAGTCTTAATAGACACTGGCTCGGATGCTAAATTCTCTTTGTCTTAGACAATCTAAAAAGTCAGGACACAATCTTGAGTGTCGAGCTTTCTGAGGCATTGAATCGGAATAACATCTTACCGAGGTCATAGGAGATACTGATTTACCTACAGAGCTCGAAGAAGTATGAACAAGAAGTTAGAAATGAACGCCCAAGTATACTGAAAAAATATGTAATTCGCCAGGAGATGAAAAATATGCTGAGTCGTATAACTACATATGAAGTTGAACTAAGCAGTGGAAGCTGAAGATGATGCAGTTGAAGTAGAATACGAACTCGCCTCTAGCGAACGCGGTTATAAACCGTAATGACACTTGGGTGGCCGCATAGAAATAGGACTCCTAGAAGGCTGATAGAGTGAGAAGTCCCTCACGGAGAAAGGGAGAAAACAATAGGGGTTGGGTGATAATACGCTTGCGCGGGCATGTAAATAAGGACCTTATATTTACTTGCTTACATGCAGTGTATATAACAGCACCGTTGCCAAACTAGGAGAAATTTACCGTTTTATGTGTATTTTAATTAGATGACTATTGAAAAACGTGGGAAGTAAACCCCGAAACGGAATTTTTTAAAATCTGTTTCATATTATAAATTTACTCTAATATTTTCGAAGTATATGTTGCTAAGATTTTTGATTATGTTAATAATTTTATGTGTTACGTTAAACCTAGTACTTTACATATCTTATACTTGGCAACGTTGCGAGATTGCAAGGACGGTGGACCCGATCGGACGCCATCATGAATTCTTGTTTTCTTTGCTTTTCAACTTTCGATGTTCAGTTTTGTAAAGAGTTTTTGTGTTTTTTATTATTGTCATGTGTTTGATAGTACTATAATTCGTTTTCGGTGTTATTTGAGAAAAATTCCTTCAACTTAATACTCAACATGCCCTTACACAGACAGGCACGCGCAAAAGCTACGAAACTCAGCGTTTCTGTCTTACACATGGATATTTTGTCTCTCTTCCTTCGTGAGTAGATCTGCTTATATACTCTTATATATTAGCCTTCTAGGAGTCCTATTTCTATGGGTGGCCGGGACATAGAAAGTTTGTTTAAGTGCGCACGCGTCAGTTGTATAAATATAAATAATGCCTTCACGTTCTAGTAGATTGCTTCCAAGAGGTCTATGATCCTGAAACCAACTGGTGTAGAGGCAAAGAGAGCCTTCTCTGCAGCCGTATAAATATGCAGTTCTTTAAGAAATGGGTTGGGAGGCAGCACCATCAATGTAATTTGTATCTTGAGATCCTACTTTCAGAAAAGTCAACAAATCAATTTAATTCTTTAGTTCAAGACGAGACTAATATTTTATAACTTCTGCTCTACTCCGCTTCTAATAATTTTATATAAATTAATTATTAGAATTTCTTTTGATATTATATAATTATAGATTACATACTAATACTAACTAAACATTTAAAGGCAATTATCTCGAGTGTTACCACCTAAATGTGTATTTGTAGTAACCATTCGAGATAATAAGAGTTTCTTAAGAATCTAAAAGAAAAAGTTTACTGCCTTTAAAAAAAGTCGATAAATTGCTTGATCCGCACTCGATCCAGCTGGAATTATGTTGGTCCAGCAAAAATCCAGCTGGATTACAATACCTAATTGTACTACGATTTTCATATTGGCATTTTACGTATTACATTTCGTAACGGCAATTCTCACGGCTACTAAAATATGGCGGAAATAATTTAAACGAAAAATTTACTGTGTGATTAGAGCTATAAGGCAATGAATTGAAGCATATCCTGAATAAAAATACATAGTCCATACAGGTTTCTAATCAATATTAATTATCGCCTAAGACCCTTTGCTCAAAATAGTCTCGGTCTCGGATATAATCAAAACGGAAAATAATTAGTTTTACATTCGAACAAATTTTCAGCATAGGTCAATTGTTAGAAAAGTGCGGGGAGTTTAATATATACTTATATTTTTCTTTGATTTTAAGTAGGCATATGGCAACATCACCTGAGTTGGATTATGGAATATCATGGCGGAGCTCCCACGGCAGCTCATCAAGTTGCCAGAAATGTGTGCTAACAACTTACAAAGTAGAATTGGAATAGAAGCAAACTATCGAATCACATCATAATTAACAATGGCTTCAAATAAAGACATATTCTTTCCACCCTTCTATCTAATATATAGCACTAGAATCCAGATAATGCCATAATTGCAAATATGTAGGCGCATATCTAAATTTCTTCTGCTGCAAACTTCAAATCAAAGTAGAAAGAAAAAACAAAAATGTAATCTTAGAATAAACGAAGACAAAATCAAATTCATGCTGGTGAACAGGCATCCAAAACTTTGCAGTGAACGAATATAATTTTGAGTAAGTAGACCGTTTAAAGTATATTGGAGTAACCCTTACAACTGGAAACAACAGATGAAATAAAAATACTTATTCTGAATGATAGGAACTCCTTTCTCGATAATGAAAAGTAAAACTATAAGGATCAGTATGCTATGCTAGAACTTTCACAAAAGCAAATGAACACTAATTGCGATGTTTCTATACAAAATTATCAAAACTACCCCAAGATACCAAACTCTCAACAATATGGTTAAATAATTAGAATAGAACAACTTTTCACAGAACCAGAAAGTTATGCAAGAAATTACATTTTCAGACTAAGTATGGGCATATGAGTATATGACGTAAGGCAGTCAGAATTCATTAGATTTGACTCGGTCTAAAAAGAAAATCGAACGAATATTTTTTCAGTTGCATATCAGAAGAAGGCTTTTTGACACCAGAGTGATGACCGAAGAATTGTCCAAAAGTACCATAATATTTATGTATTCACTAAGAGACAACCTATAGGGAGACCGATATTGAAGTGGTCTGTTAACATTTACTCAAACTTACGTACCTCATAAAATCAAATAAACATTGGACAGCAACGTTGCCCAAAATCTACTCTTGGTTTACTATAGTAGTAGTACTAGCACCTAGCACCGAACATTAACAAGATACAGAAGGTCCACTCTCAGTGCATTTTTGATGTAGCACTTACAAAGGTCAGATGCCAGACTTTAGACCAGACGGGGTGAAACGTGGTACGAAGTCTAAGCGGTTAACCAGCATTTCACCAGGTTCCGCGACGGGGCAAGGAGGGAAATGCTGGGGGGCGGGGCTTAGAGTGAACTTTCTAGTCTATTGTTAATGTTCGGTGGTACTAGTAAATGTGCAATAATAGAACACTTATATTTTACTTTTATCCTTATTAATATCAAATTTAATCTAACAGTATCTAAAATACTCTTAAATATTGTCATAAAAATGTTGCGTCTGAATTTACGAATTATCTCGTTTCATCGACTTTTTATGATCAAACAGAAAGGCGCTTAAACGAGTATGGAATTGTGGAGCATATTTTATATTTGAGGAAATTGAAGTTTTTTATTAACAAAAAGAATAATACATTGCGAAGCCAATTAATTTTAAAAAGGGCTATAATACAATTACTTTTTTACAAATTGAGGAATTTATTTTTATTAGGAAAGACTGAATCCACTAAACACTTGCTTAAGTACCTTTGTGAAGGAGGAGGGGCCGGTCCAATAGAACAGAAAATTCTAGACGCTAATCCAGTTTTGGAGGCTTTTGGTAATGCCAAGACGACTAGGAATAATAACAGGTAAGAGTGTTTAATTTGTTCAAGGTTTCACTATGAAGTATTGTCTAGTTTTGAAACGCATGAGGTGAATGTGTTTGCTAGATTCACATTGTGTTGATGTGTCTGAATATTTGCCATTTGATGGTATTGACAGCTCTGTAGCTAATAAATGTCAAACAGAAACAAAACCATCAACGCATGTTCACACAGGTCATCCACAATTTTTGCTATATATAT